>ML677350.1:21232984-21282984 GCA_007922305.1 Dermatemys mawii | reverse complement strand
CGACCAGCCTGCCCATTTAAACAATAGTGTTGCTTTTGCAATAAAAATGAACACTGCAGTCCTATTTTACAAGATATATTCAGTTCTTTTCACAATACCCCATAACTTCATAGGTAAAAGCAAGGGACCCATTCTACTCTTTACTCCTGTGAATAATTCATTGACTCTGAGACTGATCACATGAATAAGGTGAGGAGGATTTGGCCTCAAATCTAAACCAGGATCATACTAGGGACTCAGGGTTTGATCTTTGCCTTGCATTTGGCAATTCACTTAGACATATGCAAACAATACTGTATATAAACCAATTTTCATTAATATTTTTATCCAAAGAATGGGAATGGTATAGTTATGACTATCGTATAGGGTGACCAAACAGCAAATGTGAAAAAATTGGGACCAGCGGTGGGAGGTAATAGGAGCCTATATAAGGAAAAGACCCAAAAATCAGGACTGTCTCTATAAAATCAGGACATCTGGGCACCCTACTATCACAACATGCACTGCACATGGAAAGGTAAAGACGGGGAGTAGAAGGAGTCATACTGGTGGAAGAGCTCCACTGTTGGCCATAGATCCATTTCAAGAGCCAACCTAATGGCTCAAGGAGAGTAGCATCATATACTCTTCCTTTTTAAATGGAAAAAAAGAGGGCCTACTCCTCACAGTGTAGGATGTATATGGCACCATATGCGCTACTTGACTGCGTATGTGTGGCTGTGTCCTCTAACTGTTCAAACATACTCCCTATGTCTGTGGCTGGCTGATCTGCACTGTAGCCAGTACATTCCTCATGCTTACCTTTCTCTGTTGCTGCAGAGAGTGGAAGAGACTCCCTACATTCCTCTTCCCCTTGGCCCCCCTCCCCCGCACTGTGTCCTCAACTTCACTCAGCACAAGGGCTGATTCTGTAGCTCCTAATTTTTGTGAAGAATTCCCATCATTTTTAAGACTTACAGCCCTTAGTTGCATGAATAGTAAAGGAGGACCCTTAATTTGGATCTTACAAAACTTTTGTGTCATGATAGATTTAAAAAGGTAACCGTAGTGGAAGAAAAACTAATATTACAGTAGTGAAGGTGGGGAAGGGGAGGTAAATCACAAAAGACTGAACAATGGCAATTTATCCTGCAATCCCTGAGCTGCTAAATCTCTCACTGATTTCAATTATGTAGCGTTTAATAAAAAGCAAATTATGTAACCCCTTGACAAAGTGTCTACTCAAAAGTTTGTTTAGAATACAATCTAAAACTGGAAAAAACCCACAAATTTGAAACGCCTGTAGTTTTAAAATCCTTGCAGTGTTTAGTTATGAAACTAATAAATGGCCGTCCATTTTGAACAGGTTCCAGTAGTGACACGTTGTCTCCTAGAGTAAATAAAGATGTTAGCAATTTACTTTTTTTGACAATTAACAAATTGTTTTCAAATATCAAGACCAAATGTTGGCATTCACCATAAATCTCTGCGTCAAACAGGTGCCCACGAGATACGTTTGCCAGACTTAAGTATATATGCAAGCTAAATATAGAGTGACTATTGCTACTGTGGTGCATTCACTATGTGGAGCCAAATTCATTGCTGGTGTAACACCAATGAATTCAGCTGTCGGACAGCAGAGATTAAATTGGCCCTTTCCTTATAAACAGATTCCAAAGCTCATTTGTAAGGGTTCTTTTCCCCTCTTTTAAATCAAATTTAAAGAAATATTTTCCTCAATAAAATGTGTTAATTTGAATGTTTTTCTTGGCAATTGTACTTACCATGGTTAGCTTCCAGAAAAGTCCACAACTCCCCCACCTGACTGACTGAGTGGCCAGGCTGACTTAGCTACACACTTCATGTACCAGAGTAACTGATGGATGCACCAAATATCATGGCAACTATACTGATGTAATAATTTCAGTCAGTGCCAAAAGTGCAAAGCCACTTAAGTATGAGTGTTTAGAAGCACTGCCACATACGAATCTTGTGGCCAAGATTTTCAAGTGACTAGTGATTTTGGGTAGCCAACCTGAGATCTTAAAAATACATTTTCTCCCTCCTCCCCTCCCCCATTTTTCCCCAGGAAAAGGTAAGTGCTTACTTTCTGCCATTCTGGATCCTTTAAGCATTGGGACAAACTACCAATGGAAGGGGTTGATTCTCCATCTTTTTGAGTCTTCATATCAAGACTGAATATCTTTCTACAAGATAGGCATCAGTCAAATAAGTTATTGGGCTCATTATCAAGCATTGATTCAATGGCCTGTGTTAGACACAATGTCAGTGTGGAGCTAATAGTCTCTTACGCCCTTAAAATCTATGAAGGTGACTCAAATTAAGCAACCAGAAATCATTAGTCATTTTTGAAAATCTTGGCTTGTGTGTTTTAAAGATTCTTCAACCCTGATCCCCCTGTTTAGGTATAGGAACCACCCCCAGCCACATTCTCTAGTGCAGTGGTCTTCAAATTGGGCTGTGCACACCACCAGGGGTGCGTGAGCTCATCCCAGGGGGTGCATGAGACTCCGGCACCGCCACCGAGCCCGCCAAACTCCCAGGTGGGCTATTTTGGTCCTGCCAAAATGCTGCCATGGAAAGCGGAAGCTTCAACTTTCTGCGGCGGCATTTCGGCAGACATACCCCCCAGTGGCCGTCAGACTTTTCCCTCCTCAGAAAGGGGCTGCGGGAGGAAAGTTTGAAGACCCCTGCTCTAGTGCAGTGGGGGGAAAAGCCACCGCTGCCCCCCATGCTCAGCTACAAGTTTTTAACTTTAAATAAACAAAAAAACATGCTATACCTGCCTTTATTTCTTCCCCTTTCCATGCTATGATTGCATGCATGGGTTACACTTCAGTCCTATGGTTGTAATTCTCAGACTGTGAAACCCCACAGATAGGAGGCAGACAGACTCAGGGATTGAGCATTATGGGGTGCAAGAGGCAAGAAACTCCTTTACATGAGCAATGTGATGCATAGCTTTTCCCCGTCTATTTTTGTTTGTACAGCAGATCCACCTTTCCCCTGGGTTGGTCATCCTGCTACTTTCAGAGCAGCATTGCATTCTGTAGAAGATAAAGCTTTTTATATATAAACAAACTAAAGTTCTTAGTATGTACCATAATATTGGGTTCTATGAAATATGTTCTCACTGACTTGTATCTTTCTTTTGTGGTGTGTGGTTTTGCTATGAATAAAAATGTTAAAGGAAAAAAGGGAAAGTAACTAATTCTAAGCACTTTCTTTTAAAAATCCATCTTTATACTTATGGCGGTGTAGTTATAAGTAATAAAAATTAGAGTTGACAAGACTTCTTAGGTCCTTTAGTGCATTACACTTCCTGTATTAGTATGAAAACTGGAGCATATTCTCCAGTGCTTTGTCTAGTCCACTTTATTCTTCCATGGATGACCCCACCACGTCACTTCTCTTAGAAGACTTATCCCACATCCAAAAAGCTCCAACAATCAGGAATTTTTCCTTGACGCTCTATTCCATTACTCCTAGTTCTACCCTCCTGTAGTACCATAAATGCTTTCTCTTCATCCGTGGTCTATTAACCCCCCCAAAAGAGCTATTGTAGACTATCCTATTCCCCCACAGCCATTGCTCAGTCAGTCAAAGTAATTTCATAAGCCGTTGAATATATTTCAGTTATGTCAAAGCTGTTCCAGTGTGTCATACAACAGGATCTGGCTCTGTCTGAATGTCTTTATTTAATATGTTCAGATGATGTTTGCTGTAAGCTAAATCCTTCCCTACCCCACCTGACACACACAAGCAAAAAGCATGATTAGGTGAGGTTAGTTACAATAGAATGTGTGCACAGAAGTGTATGGGTGGTTTGGTAGTGGGAGAGCTAATTCAATAAATGAGAGCTATGAAGTCTACATTATAATATCAACCTAAACTGCATTTGGACTCTTCCTGTATTTCTCCCAGGTTGTTAGGGATCCCACTTGTTTCTGTGTCTTGTGTAGGAACAGGCTAGTATCCATTTAAGTCATTTACAGCCAATTCAGTTGTGCTCAGTGTTCCATGCTTTTGAAGTCCCAAAAGCCAGCCAGACTAGAGTGTATATATCTAGGCCTTTCATGTTGTGTATATTTAAGAGTTATTTGGACACAACCATGTTCTTACTGTTCCTTATTATGTTTGTTGAGTGACAAATAGAAGACAATACTTGTTCCAGAAGATCCTAGTGCAGGAATGTGGTGAAATAAAAGTGACTGCATAGGCTTAGTGAAACTGAAATTAAAATTACATTGTGAAACATCAACCTGTGAGTAAATTGCTTATTTAGGGGAAGAAAGGGAATTAAAGTATCTGGCTATTTGAGGGGGTCTTGTTTGCTAGGTCAGAGGAGAACTATCCCACCTATACTGAAAGATTGAATATATAGATCAAATAGATAATGGTGTAAGAAATGAAATTATCATCGTTCTCATTAAGTATAATGGGGGCAAAAACCCTGCTACATATGTGACCAACTCTAGTTAAACCCACAGATAAAACATTTGCTGAGACCGAGGAAATTCTACAAAATCACCTATCCCTAACACCAACAGTGGTGGCAGAGCCCTTCCAGTTTCATAGACTCAAAAAAAGAGAGAGAAATCTGCATATGAGGCTGAATCAAGGAAATTAACAGAGAATTACCAATTTGGACAGAGTTTAAATGATGCATTTAGGTCAGACAGTATATGGTATGTAAAATGGCTATTTAGGCTGATTTGACCCTAAAATTTGCATTATATATAGCTTTAGACAATTACTAAAGTTGCCAGGGAATTGAAACATCATCATGTAATCTGTACAACAAATATACTAGGGGTCAAACAAGAAAGCACAATCTGGACAATACTCAGACTGTTCTACTGCACAAGAAGCATTGTTTAGTTCAAGAAAAAACACTTGGTAGAAGCTGCAAAACACTGCACCTGGAGTACAAGTACCAACCAATATGTGAATGTAGATTGCAAGTCTTGCTTGCCATTGAAAGTGGCAGGTAAGGACCCTGAAATGGGACCAGACAGTCAATATGATCTATAAGGCACAAATTGATCCCTTGCCAGTGACAAATGACATGGTGCAAAGCAAAACGGAAATTGATCCACTCACTGCTGGCTCAAATATATGCCATTACAATAACTAGATAAACTAATGAACACAAACTATTTCCACATTTGCTCAAGAAGAACAGCTAAGTGTATGCTATGCCTGCCTACTATGTGACATAGGAACGGTTATGAAGTTCAGGTAATGCATACTCCGAGAATTATTTGAGAATTGTAAAAAAGAAAGTCTTTTGCCTGGAGTTGTATGTGGTGGCGTGGGATTGATAGTGTGTGTATGTCAAGTGGTTGGCATACACACACTACAGTACAGTTGCATACAGTGACTTGTAATAAGACCAGTGAGTCTCAGTCCGTGTGTTTACTACACATGATTCTACCCTGAGACATTGCTGACACAGTTACAGCTATACCAAAAAGTACAGACACTGTTGTGATGCCTGTGAGACTTCATCCAGAGAAAAGTCACTTCTCACCCTTAATTTTTAGCCTGCTGTATATTTAATGACAGTAATGCATTTATAACTTTTTCAGTGTCCTTTTACAGGACAGGGGTGATGTGAACAGATGGAAATAGGGTAGTAAACTTTTAAGCAGTTTGTGAACCCTCTAGAGTAGGTTTCACTGTGTATTATATTTCTGAAGCCACCAGAAACCAACCAGAACAGCAATGTAAACATAGCTAGGCCTTGCATGCCATGTATATTTACTAAATATAGATAATTTAGACCCTTCCATGCACATGTAGTTCCTTCATGTTATGTTTGTTGTGTAAAGAGTAAAAGACAAGCTCCCAAGAGTTCATCACCATTGGACCTGCACTTGAGCCCTGTTTTGGCCTTTATCTTGAACCTTACCCTGTTCTGTGAGTGGATCTAAACAATGACTTGTCAGCTTTTGCTTTTTTAAAGAATCTAAATCCACATCCCTCATTTCAACCCATTACAGAAAGGATGGTGAATGGTTAGTTTGGTAGCCTGAAATTCAGAGGAAAGACCTGCAGTCAATTCACTACTCCAATAGAGACTCCCTGTGGGATGTTGGCCTAGTCATTTTCTCTGTCTCAGTTCTCCATCTGTCAGACAACGGTCATAGTATTTCCCTACCTCCTAGGGTGATGTGAAGACAAACACGTTAAAAGAGACTGCAGTGTTTTAGGTACCACTGCACTGGGTACCATACAAGTTATTACTCTATGTGGAGAGGTATTACTACAGTTATCTAAGTCTCAGTTAAATGGTGAGTAAGTGGCTTTCTTACATTGCTCCAAACTGAAGTCTTCACATACTGCATAGAGCCACGATTCCCCCTTACTGGTAATTGGTGTCATTTTACTGGGAAACAATGTAACATATTCTAGCCGAATCCTTCTTTCTAGGCTTGGCAATTGTAGAGTTCTTCCATGAGGACTGTTCAGCCCAGACAGCCACTCCCACCTGTCATATCCAGCGTGAGGTTACCAGGTGTAATGGACTATAATGAGTCTGTAGAAATTCATCAGCATTTCCTTATAGTGTCTAACACCAGCTAACAGAGCAGGTCCAAAGAAATACTCTACCACCCTGTTACAGCTATTCTGTAATAAACAGTGGAGATTTGTACAAAAAGGAGCAGTTGGAATCTTTTAAAATAAAAATTAAATAAGGCTCCATCTATATTCGTCAGGAAGCCACATTCTCTAGATACTAGCTATTTGGCTTTATTTTATTTTCCAATGTTCAATTAGATGTAGTTCTGATTTTAATCTGACCACAATGCTCCCAAAGTGAACTTGTATGCTGATTAAAAGTAAAGGCAATGTATTTATGAAAGTCAGCAAATCTGTGATTCAAAAGAGGACACCTTACCAAGGGGTCAGGATTTCATATTGAGAGAAAGTCTGAAAACATGGAAGAAATGCTACTCTTTGGGTAAAGAGATTCTGTTGCTGTGAAAATCAAACATTAATAATTCATTTCTTTATAGAATCTCTACTCTTGGCTCTGAGAAGGTATAATAGTTTGAAAGCCCTACCAGCATGGGGAAAAAGATCACATTTTTCCTACTTCTAGCACATTCTAAACCAATTGACTGTAATGTGATGGGAAGCCCTCTAGCCTGAATGGCAGAAAACAACTTAAAGCACCTAGTACAAAAATTAATCTCTGTGAAGCAGAGAGAGAGAATGAAGCTGCCAAATCTACATCTGGATTTAAGACATTCCAAATGTTAGGGGTACCTGGATTGGGATTTTAGTTCATTATAAAGAGAGAGGCCATTTACAAACTTCTGATCAGGGTTCAATTTTTTAACCCCTCCCCATGTTAGTGTTTGTCTTGTATGAACTTTTATACATGATGGACCTTTTACCACTGTCGCTGAAGAACTATTCCTCAGTCCAATAGATATCACTTTAAGGAGACTTTTCCTGACAGATTATTTTCCCTTTGAATATACATTGCAATTAAGACAAAAGTCATGTGGCTCAAATATCCCCTTGATGATAATGTTACTGCTGACTAATTTATGTCATACTATTACTACTCCCGCAGCATAGTATTAGAAATGTAATCACCTACCCTGGACTCTTAATCCTGTCCTAGATAGCAACTATATATATATATATATTGTGACGGAGTCAGACCAGAAGGATATAGGAGAGTGCTGGAAGGCAGGTATATTAGTCTGAGGATGTGCAGGTCCCTGTTCCCTGGATAGCCAAACAAAGGCTACTCCAGGCCAATCAAGACACCTGGGGCCAATTAAGAACCTTCTAGAAAGGAGTAGAAACAGCTAGCCTAATTGGGACACCTGAAGCCAATCAGGGACTGGCTGAAACCAGATAAAAACCTCCCAGTTAGTCAGGTGGGCTGTGGGTGTCAGGAGCTGTGGAAGGAAGTTATGCTGTTGGTGAGACTGAGTGGTGGACAACATATCATACTGAAGGAAGGAGGCCCTGAGGTAAGGGTGAAGTGGAGTTTGAAGAAGCGGGGACTGCTGTGGGGAAGTAGCCCAGGGAATTGTATTGTGTTTTGTGCCTAAAAGGTCAGCCATCTTAGCTGATACTATTAGGGTCTCTGGGCTGGAGTCCGGAGTAGAGGGTGGGCCTGGGCTCCCCCCTTTTCCATCTTCCATACTGGCCTGTGATGAAGGTAACTCACTAGGCGGTGACTCTTGCCAATTATACTGAGAAAGGGAGGTCACTCTGGGGCCTAGATGAGTTTCTGAGGCCCCTAAATCTGCCAGGAAGCGCAGGACCCACAAGTACAGACTTGGAGCTTTGTCACAATATGTATAGTACAACCTTTTGTAAAGCTCCATTATTAAAACAATTATCTGGCCATATTTTGGTTTTTTTTTATTTAATTGTACTTACCTAACAAGTTCCATTCTATCCGTTTAGTTGTTTGTCACTCATAATATTTTAGCACCTCAAAAATTTTAATTTAGCCTTGTGAGACACAGAAATATAATCCTCCTTTTACTAAGAGGGATAAGGCCCAAGGGGACCAAGTCACTGGTCCAAGGTTACTCAGGAAGTCTGGGCTTGAACCTAGACTTCCAGAAGTCTAGTTCAGTGCTTTAACTGCAAGGCCATCCTTCCAGCTCTAAGGAGAGATACAGAAATTAAAAACACAGTCTATTGGGAGTAAACAAACAAATGCCTTCCCCAAGAAAGTGGAATATTTTCCATTATACTAACCCTCACCCCCTCAGGAAAAACCTGGTGAACTTTATGTGATGTCAGGGTGACCAGACAGCAGATGTGAAAAATGGAGACAGGCGGTGGATGGTAATAGGAGCCTATATAAGAAAGAGACCCTAAAATTGGTACTGTCCCTATAAAATTGGGACATCTGATCACCCTGTATGATGAGCTGATGGTTGAACAGAGGGAACAAATTGTCCAGGGCTTCCTACAAAGAATGCCCTGCCACCATACATTTAAATCCATGGACCACAATGATCAGCTGGCCTGACTGTTATGAGAAAGAGGCTGTCTTTTATACTTCCAAGGTCAAACCTTAGAGGACCTTGTATAATCTTGTTAAAAACTCATGATTTATTTGAAATTCAGTACATTACAGTTCACCTGTTTAGAAGCTCTTTTGACAGGGTAGTTCCATTAGCAGAAATGGGGAAATGCCATAGTCAGAAAGTCAGGTACCCCATGGGAAAGTATCTCCCCAGGATATCCTCACAGCTCACTGCTCCTGTCAAGCAGGAAAACTCACTTGTAAACTTCCCCCAACAGAAAACGCATCACATCACAGTCTCATCAGTATCAGAGAAAGCAACACTGCCAAGCTGCAGTAGTTGACTGCTATAGATATCTTCCGCTCAGACTGCATGAGGGTGGGGAAATCAAGCAAGAAAAATAAACCCAGGCTAATAGGAAAACTTAAGGACTCTTGCTGAGGAAGCAGCCTATGCTATTCACAGTCAAAAGAAAACACATCCGTCACTTCCAGAATAAGCAGTGAAGCAAAAAGATAGTCTCATCCATTGCTTTATGAGATGTACTCTGGGTGGGCAACAGAGTAATCATTTTGTCCTTTAGCTTAAGAAAGGCATTAAATTATCCTCATTAAAAACATATGGGGGTTGTGCATCTCAAGCCATGTGTTTTGCTGTACAATGAGCTACCTGAAAACAGAGCATTGTTAGCCAATGTAATATAATGAAACAAACTTATTAACCAGATTAGAATAGGAAGCTACTCTCAGGCAGAGCTGTGTAAACCTCTTAAGAAGCTCTCAATCATGCAGCCCCTCAGGTTTCTTTATAAACTCTAAATCAGGGCCATGTTCATGAACAGACTAAGCAAGCACAGGCCTATATTGTAACAAACCTTGGCTAACTGACTCATTTGAAGCCAGGTGCAACCCAATGATTTCAAATGTTTTTGTTTTCAGTTCATTCAAAGAAAAGCTCAGAGGCATGGACTGAGACCATCAAGCTTCACACAACCTAATCACTAATCTACAGTTGCTACGGAGTTAGCATCAAGTCAAACTCTGTTTGGTCTGCTGCCTTTCAAAATGATAGTGCTGTTGCTTAAGAAGTGGCCTTATATCAGGGCAGATCCTAAGCCTGTGTCAAATGTGCAACTTTATAAAACTGAGCTCTTTGGATGCCTAGCATGTTACATTCCCCACCATGAACCTTTTCCCTCTTGTCCACTGAGACCACAACCCATTCATAAGGATCAACTGCAGGGCCACATCTCTTGTTCTAGTTGCTGACCCTCCCTCTACCCCACATCCTTCTAGCTCGGAAAAACTTTTTCCATTGGAAAGGTCTTGCAGAAGATAATCTGGATAAGACTGAGAGGATTAAATAAAAGTTAGAGGGGTTTGCCAGCTATTGAACTTAATACAGAAAGAACCTTTTATAGCTTTGTTGAGCCACCCCATATAATTCTGTGCCAGGGATATAGTTTTCTATTAAATTCTATAGGTGTGGTTAAACATTCTAGAAAGTGCATTCTCCATTAAATTCTGTAGTACTTTTCCATCAGAGTATCATGAAAAATAATGCTAACCAGATACATCCTAGATGTCAAATCCTTCTCTCCACAGATGTGCTATGTGGGTCGAGCCCAAGCCTCTACAAGTCACTTTTTGTACAGGAATAGCTAAAAACAGAGGGCTGGCCTTTTCTTTCTTAATCAAGCTGATGCACTTAAAAACATATCCTCCCTCCCCATCACCATGAGAGGGTTAAAAACATGTCTGAAAACAATCTAATCTTCATGGAGTTAACTACAACATCCCTTATATGAATGACTTCCAGATTTTGTACAAAAGTTAATTTTTTGAGCAAGATATAATTGAATTATTAAATACCTTCACCCTTGTATTACAAAGGAAACCTTGTTTGTTTTTTTGTTTGGTTTTTTTTGCATTTACATAGATTTTGCTTTGCACCCACAGGACATACCATATTTGTTGAATTCAAATCTTTATTAAAAAATAGCCTGTTTAACAGCTGCACCTGCTGGCAAGGACAAAAGATGCACTGTCGTTTCATTTTGTATGTAACATGATGAGCTTGCTTGAGACTATGCTATAGTTGATGGGCACATACCACCACCACCACCCACACACACACACCCATTCCATTTTTTATAAAGAAAGACATCCTGATCTTGCACACAGCCTAATTTTTGCAAGGTTTGGGACTGGCTTGATTTGAAGAGTTGGGTGAGACCCACTTCTGATTTTTACCTGATGCTTCACTAACATACTGGCTGCCTGAACTGTGCTAGCATAACACACAAGTGTTCAAATTGTGATGGTACATGGTGGTCCTGCTCTGTTCTTTTCCATTAGGAATACTGTTTATTAAAAGGCTATGTGATAAAAGCACAGGGCCAGCCTTCTCGCATGTACTACCAGGCCTGTGACTTCAGCCACCATCCTCCTTGGCATCTAGATTTTAATCCTTCATCCTTTAGTGCTTCATGCTGTCAGCCTCAATGCAGGGTTCACATGTCAACAGGCTGTGTGGAGATGCCCTACCGCGAGATTGGCCATAGAGATGGCTGCAACATGCCTGTGGTTTTGAAGCTGGCCTTTTGTAGCACTAGTGTGTGACAGGGCTTTCAGTAACCAAGCAGAAAGGAGAGGAAGGCGAGAGCTTGGAGCCAACAATGGAGAATACTGGCAGGAGGAAAGCTAGCATGGAAACAGGGGCTGGAAGAATGGCGGCTGGTATTGAAGGAAGACTTGCTGTAGGAGGGAAATGAGACCTAGGAAGGACAGCAAGAACAAGTGTGAAGAAATGGAGTAAAACAGAGGGAAACAAAAAAAAAAGATGAAAAAGAGGGTCTGACAGAACCAATCTCTGACACTAAAATTGTACAGAGGAAAACAGCTATGGAAGGTCCTTTTTTTTCCCTTTTTTTTTTTTTTTTTTTTTTTTTTTAACTGGAGGAGGCTGAACCAAAAGAGTGGAAGAACAGGAGCTGTAAAAAGGAATAGAGTGGGGAGAAGAAGCAGTGGTGGGGAATGTAAAAATGGGAGACAGGTTGAGATAAACAGGAGAGGAAACACTGTAGGTTATAGGGAAAGAGATATTTGTTGCGGGGAAAGTAGTTAGAATGTGTTTTATAGAGGGTGGGGGGAAACACTATATTAACCAAGGAAAATAGTGTGAGAGAAAAGTGATGCCACAAAAAGTGAAAGAGATGACGAGAGAGGAGAAAAAGGGAAGGGTAAGAATAGGAAAGGGAAAAGAAGAAAATCAGAAAGTACAAAGTGAGCTATTTTATTTTGCAGAAAGGTGTTTTTTTGGGAAAAAAGATGATTACTCTCCTGAAACTAGAAGATGCTAGATGGTGGTTCTATTAGGGTTTCCTTTTGACCTAGTCCTCAAACTTAGTCTCCATTGCTGAGTAGTAGGCTGAGTTTATAGCATCCCTCAGTATGGCTCTTTGGACAAAATGGCAGGCAAGGCCAGAGAGAGATTGGTGGAGTGGCCCAGCCTGTGGCTAGGAAAAAATCAAATTTCCTTTGGATTTAGACTCGAGTGGGGGAACAAACATGCTATCTATGACACCCCCCCACACACACACACACCTTGAATGCAGGTTAGGGAGTTGGGTCACTCAGTCTCACTGGACCACACTGTCTCTGGATGCTTTCATACACTATTGCCTTCACCTTCTTTTGAGAAAGTTTAGAAATCTATTAGTTAACATCCGTGATCATGTCCAGGGGAGTGGACTCATCACATGTCCTGCTGAGAGCACCAGAGAGCAGAGGATAGAGGTGGAGTTAAAAGAGTTCGAATAAAGGGGGCAGGCAGAAATATGAGAATGTGAAATGATGGATTAAGAATTACAGTAACCATCTGAACATGTGAGAGAGAAGATAATGAAAATAAAAACAAGTTAAGGGGAGAATGTCTAGGAATGCAGTCCTTAATCATAGCCATTATCTTTAAATTATTAATAGTACTTTGCATATATAATACCACTATAAGAAATAGTTCTGAGGAAAATACCAAAAGATTAGAAAATGCCAATATGGTACCAATTTTCTAACCAGAAAAGCAGCATAATCCTGGCAATTACTATCCAGTAAATCTAGGGTAGTCTCTTCAAAGATATTCAGTTTTGGCCTAACTCATCATCCTCTTCAGGAGGAGCAAGTCAGGATAATGTTTCAGCATTACTTTTAAAAATTGCAACTCTAATTTCTGCCCCTAGTATAGCAAAAGAACTTTTAACAGGAAAACACTATCTAAAGAATAGAACTATGTTGGTGCATGTCATATCTATATACACACATAATGGAACTCCTGTTAACATTAATACGTCAATAGTAGAGTAGAACTCAAGTTTTCAGAAGCACTTAGGGCTCATGTTCCAAAGTAACTTAGGCCCAGGTTTGTAGCAGTATTTAGGCATTGTTCTATTCAGTGTTGTGGTGCTTAAACCAGGAGCCTAACACACAGGGATTGTCAATGAGATGGGTGCCCAAGTGCCTAAGTCACTTCTGAAAATGGGACTTAAGTTCCTAGGTCATTTAGGTGCTTTTGAATATTCTAATTTGTAAGCTTTTCTTATAAACTTAATTTTGGGATTTACTTCTTCTCCCATATCAATGTAAAAATGAATTTAGGTTATTTATTAAGCATGCATCCAAGCCAAAACCATATATGCAAATCTCTCTTAACATTGAGGAACACCAGAATCAGATCTGAATTCTGAGGCTTGGGTCCAGCTCTAGCATTGATAACACTACTACCTTAAAAAAATTAACAGTAGTTTTTTCCAGCTGGAAAAAATTGTTTACAGCAGTGCTCAAAGTCCTTGACTTTTCGCTTGAAAAGGCACAGAATTGAGCTTTAAATTTGTTTCCAAATAAATATCTAGTTATAAAGACTACATTGAAAAGAAACTAATGAAATTCCAAGGTGCTCTGGGATGGCTGTTTTATTCTGATCAGTGGTAGATTGCACTATTGACCAAGTGTCAGACATAGAGCGATACAATGATTGAATAAAAGTGTATACATAATCGGAGCAGAGAAGTTTGCCAAGACCAGCTTTGTTGCCTTTCTCATAATACCAAAAGAGACTATTTATGTTTTTATTTTATTCTGCCCCCACCCCTCAATTTTCCTCCCTTTCCTCTTAGACTACAAATACATTTCTTTTTGCCTCCCCTCTTCCTTTATTGGTGTCTTTGAATAAAATAATGTCAGGTGCCTTAGCCAGAGATGCTGATGAAATATTTGCAGCTCAGATATTAATCTGTTATCAGTTCTGTAGGTGTGAAATGTGATGAAGATGACAGAGAATCATGCTCTGCAAGCCTGAAGTAATTTGTGCCAAAGATATTTAGATCTGTCTTTGGACACTGCAGATCAGTTATTATAGTAAGGGAAAAGCCCTTGGGGAGCCTACCTTGAAACATATTTCAAATGCCAGGGGAGTTGCATGAAAATTGGGTAATGAATGAAATTCTGATTGCAGAAAAATCACTTAGAAATGTGATTGATGCTGCTTGATGCTGCTCTATATGTAAACCCAAAATGTTTAACAACATACACTTTCGTGCTGCAGATTCTGTAATGGATTCGCTCTCTCAAGCTAGTGGGTTTGTTTGTTTTTATTCAGGGTTATGGCCTATTGGAGGAGGTAGATGTCAGTGGAATGCTAGTTTTGTCCATTGGAAGAAAAAAAAACAGTAGCTGCCATGATGATTTAACAGATCGGGACCCAGCATGTGATACAGAGAACCAGGTGCTTTTGAGATATTTGCTGGAACCAAACCAAACCAAATTAAAAAGGAGAAGGTGGTCAGTTACTTATTAGTGCGTGTTGAGGGTGGAAGTACAGAGGGAGGCAGAGATATTTCCCCATCTAAACTCTCTGTTCCCTAGCTCTAAGCACTGTACATTAACTTCCCAGGATCTCCCATTTTCTATTAGAAAAATTATGCAGTTCTTAGTCAGGAGTCTACTTTAATCAATGAGAAGTTCATCTGCTCAAGGACAGTAACATTTGGCTCTATGTATTTTTCAGTGGTTTGTACTATCGTATTACAGAATCATAGAAATGTAGGGCTGAAAGGGACCTTGAGAAGTCATCAAGTTCAGTGCCCTGTTCTGAAGCAGGACCAAGTAAACCTAGACCATACCTGACAGGTGTTTGTCCAATCTCTTCTTAAAAACCTCCAATGATGGGGATTCCATGACCTCTCTTGGGAGCCTATTCCAAAGCTTAACTACTCTTATGATGAGCTATGTAGTTTGTTCCACAGCTTCAAGAACTCTGTGGGCCTTCTACTTCCTCTCTCCCTCACTTGGCCATTGTTTTAGGCATTTCATAAATTAATCACTCAGTTTGCTCCATTCCCATTTATTCCAGCTAGAATGAGTCCCTTGCCACTCCATTTCTGGACTGTATAGTTCCACCTGTTTTGTAAGGCTCCACTTGTGCTCTTCAGCCCGGGATCCTGCGTTATGACTGAAGCAAGCAGACCCATCCACTCAGAGTCCCATTGACATCAGTGGGGCTTCACCGGAATCCACATATGTGGATCAGATTGCAAACTTCTTGGGGCAGAAAACCTGTTACTTGTTATAGAGTCATAGAGTTTAAGGCCAGAAGGACCACTAGTCTGACCTCCTGTGTATCACAGGCTACCAGCAGTCACACACTTAAGCATAGAAACAAGCATACATCTGGCACTATGTAAATTAAAAATGGAATTTTCCAAATCTCATCCATTTGCTTAAAAAATGCAGTATCAAATGAGAAAACCATTCTCTAACAGCAAAATGAAGGAAAGAAATATTCCAAAACAGAAAAAGGCACAATTTAAAAAAGCCATAAATGAGTAACTATGACATTACATCAGTTAATGTCAACATTTTTAACATTAAGCAGACCTTTCTTTTAAATTAAACTAGATGTGCCCATGGGATTCATTTATAATACCCAAGTATTACTTGCTGTTAGAGTTGGTGGGAAAAAATTGAAAATTTCCAGTGAAAACTGGACATTATTCCATGAAAACTTTCATGGAAAAAAAGTGGTACCTCTTCTCAAAACTGCCCTGCTTGCAGTATTCAAATACTTTTTGTCTTCAAAGAGCTTTGCAAATGTAAATACTTTTACAAATAAAGCAAGGAGTGCACCCTACCCCCTTCTTAGCTACTTGAGTAAATCTATCATCCCTCTATTACCGATTGGAAAAGTGAAGCTGAAAAGTTAAGTGATCTGCCCAAGGTCACAGAAAGAATCTGTGCCAGAATGGGATTATAACTCTGGAATTTCTGTGGCCCAGTTCTGTTCTCAGGCTATTAGCCAACCTTCTCTCAGTCCTGCAAAAAAACTGGCAGATGGATATTTATTTGTACTTTTGAACAAAATTCTCGCCCATTTTGCATTTGATTTGTTGAATATACTAGCAAGATAGTCCCCATGGCAGGAATGGTGAGCAAAACAGTTAGTTTTAAATGCATATTGCAGAATATTTAAGAAAAGCAAATACCCAGAGTACTAAACCACTGCACTCAGGAGCTGAGATACATCATCAATAACCTAGCTCTAGAGCTAATGCCCATCAATGTACCAGAATTCTCTCTCTCCAGTTAATTATTTTTGTTACATTTGATTTCATGACAGTTGCATTCCTTTGCACATCTGTATATTCAATTTTCAAATGGGCAATCAGGAGGGGCCTTAATTTTCCATTCATCATCCTTTATTTGGTTTATATGTTGCAGCAGCTATGATCTGTAATAGGAGTTTGTCATGTATGATTTCCCTCACCATCTGTGTAAAGGGACAGCATATTTGATTATCCTGTTAGAGAGGGGCACAATCAGGCAGCTGCAAAGGAGGAATCAGTTGTGTGAGAAGAAATGGACTACAACATTGCGCTTGCATAGAAGAGGATCCTCCTGCTACTGCCTCTGAGGGTATATCTACACTTACTGTGGATCGACGCTGCAGCAATCAATCCACTGAGAGTTGATTTAGCAGGTCTAGTGAAACCCTACTAAATCGACCACAGATCCCTCTTCCGTCAACTCTGTTACTCCATCAGAATGAGAAGTGTAAAGTAAGTCAATGGGAGAGTTTCTCCAGTCAATCCAGTGTGGTGTAGACACCGCAATAAGTCGATCTAAGCTACATTGACTCCAGCTATGTTATTTACGTAGCTGGAGTTGTGTAACTTAAGCTGACTTAACCCCATAGTGTAGACCTGCCCTTAGTTTAAATAAATGTATGACCTTCCATTTTCAGTGGTGCCTGCACTCTTTATGCTTCCGCTTGAAACACTTTTTATTTCACCATAAATTTAATCTTGGTTATGGGTCCGGACTTTTTCCATGCACATTTATAGGAACAAAACTTTGCCTGCGCTAATGTTTGCCAATGGTAACCACAAATTGGGTGCTTCAACATAGCAAATCCAAATCTGGGGTCAGTTTTCTGAAACATTGTGAAGCATTATTCACAGATCCATCTCATGCCCTGAGTGAAAAAACAGGGGTTACATTTTTAAAAATTTTGAATTTCAATGCCACAGGGGAAAAACTGGGTGGGGGGAGGGCAGAGGGCAAAGGATTGGAATAAGGGCTTCCTTACAGCCCTAATTTAAGGCACTTGGGTGAAAAATGTTGGGAAACTTGCATAAATTTTGCCCTTTGCTGTACCTGTTGTGTGGGGATAAACAATGGACTTTGGTACCATTCTAGCATCTTTCACAATCATTGCAATAAAAGTGCTTTAAAAAAATATGGGGGAAAGGATATTTGTGCCCCAGTAGTATTCCTTTATTGAGGAAGAGGGCTTGGGATGACAGCTGTATTTCAACTTGAACATAGTATTTAATTTTGCATACAAAGAAGCCTGTACAGCACTGTTTGAGCTGTTATTCAGAAGTGTTCGGCACCTGCAGTTTCCCTTGATACCAGTAGGAGCTGCAGGTGATTAACACTTCTTCAGATGAGGCCTTTTCCCACTATGTTTAGAGTTAGCGCTGAAAAGAGATGAGACTGAGAGTCAGGCTTACTGGGTTCCATACCTGGCTCTGCTGACTGGAGCCCAAGGGTCTGCCCCACACTGGATAAGGAACTTGCTGTGTAACGCCTGGTAATCATCTCATTTTTCTGTGCCTCACTGACTCCATCTTCAAAATGATTGTATTTACCTACCTTATAGTGGTAGCATGAGACTTAATTTATTGTTTGTAACTGGCTTTGAGATCCTTAAATGGATGCTGGTTCAGCGTATAAGTGTTGATGATTTACTAATAAAGATGTTGTCTATTGCTACAGAAATTCTGGGATCAGGCTGCTTGCATTATCATCAATTTAATGTACTACAAGATTCAATCAAAGTGGTTTAAGACCTTGAAAAATGATTCCACTAGTTGTACATTCTGATAAGCTAAGTGTTGATTTAGCCTACGTACAAACACAAATAATATCTTCAAAGTCTATTTTTTCAAAGCAGTTTTCAAACTTTCAAAAATTTTCTCTATGTATGATCTGTGAGTTCTTTCTACTTTCCAAGGTGATAAAATGCGGGAATGTTCGGATTCATGAGACAATAGCTTTCACTGAATGTTGTAAAATGAAATAGTCTCTTTCAGTTTTTCCTTTCAACAGAAAAATTGCATAAATAATATGTTTGGACCTTGCAATACCAAACAAGCACAATAGCTACTTTACAGGTTTCATCAAAATGAAGGCCATCTTTTTCATTTATATTATGAAACTGATAATACAATATCATCATATCCGATTGGCTGGAATCATCTAGACTGGGAGCTCGCTTCTCCAGATAATGCCAGTAGGTCCCTATGTCAATGGAATGTGTGATGTTGGGATGTAAAAGACAAATTTTTGTCACTGGTTAGCAGTGAACCTTTAAAAATGTAATAATGGAAACTGATTGAGGAATAAGCAAAGCTTCCTTGTGAAAAGGAATGAGATAAGTACCTGAAATGTTTCTCTGCTACATTTCAGTGTTCTGCAGCTGTATTTATGTTCTTTGTATTTTATTATGTTAGTCTGCTTCAAGGAGGTGGCAGTATTTGACAGGGAGGGAATGTTGCCTACTGGAAAGAGCTCACACAAAGTCAAGAATTCTGAGTTCTATTCCCGACTTACCATGTGACCTTGGTTAAGTTTTCCCATCAATCCAACACAGCATTTTGTGAAGTTTATCTAATCAATGATCATAAAGTATGTGGAGCTTTCCAAGTTCAAGGTGCACTTTTTCTAAAAAGCAAAGACCTATTTTATACCCTTACACTTTTCAAAGAATGCCTCTTTTCCTCACATTTAAGCCACTGTAAATCATGACTTTATTCCTGCTGGCATCTTCGCTTTTCTTCCTTCCTCTATCTCCTTCCATTCCCTTCTCTCCACTAAAGCTTCTCCCCAACTATTGCCTTTTTTCTCCTCTGCTCACTCTTTATTTCTTGTCTTTTGGCTAGAGTTCCCCTTAGTCTTGGGCTAGGATTGAGTCGTATCAAATGTGGAATATGACTAATCTCATAAATCAGAGAGGTAGCTGTGTTAGTTTGGGTTTGCAGAAGTGACAGAGTCCTGTGGCACCTTAAAGACTAACAAAAGTATTGAAGCATCAGCTTTCGTGGACGAGTACCCACTTCGTCAAATGCATGCAGTGGAAGTATCCAGAGGCAGGTATACGAATGAAGGGGGTACTAGCCCACTTAATCTCATAAACCTGTTCATGAACATCCTAGAGGAACCTTGAAATCCTTATGGCTACAGATGTTTGTATTTTCCAACCTGCTCTTTGTACCATGGGACAATAGTACTTGAAGTCTGGGTAAGGAATAATACCTTCTTTCATAAAGTCACAGCTCTACCTCATCTTTTCCAAATATTAGTCACAATTGTATTCTTTACTCAATTTTTTCTTCACAACTGACAGACCCTTGCTAATTGTTTTGGAGGTGAACCTTGAACAAATCACAAATTTTGGGTGGGAACAATGCTCTGTTTAGATCCCAAATAAAGCTAAACTTGGTAAATTCTTCAGTTTCACTTGGAGTTTTTGTTTCAGGTCTCAAAGATGTGTGTACAGTAAACAGGGAAGCTGTTACAGACACATTGGGTGGGATTTTCAAATGCATTCATTGTTGATCTAACTCAGCTCCCAGTGAAATCTATTGGGAGCAGAATTAAGCCAATGCTGAGCACTTTTGAACATCCTATCCATCAATTGCAGGATACATTTTATTTGCTTAGGCAGCCAACTGCTAAGTGCATCCACACAGCAACACCAGGTTTGAAAGGGGAGTATTAGCGGGTCCAAGTGCAGCATACCCTATTGTGGTTGGTCACAGAGCTAGCAATTCAGCTTGCTAGACTGCATACATTCGCCTGGTCAGCTATTCTCAGAGAGGGAATATTCCAGTGGAGATTCTTTTGAAAAAAGCTAATTGAGTACCTAGCTCTTTAGTCATAGTTTGGCCTGACCCTCTTGGATCTGCAAGACCCAGACAACTGAACTCCTGTTCTGAAAACCCCCTGAATGCCCTAATATGTAACATGCCTATATGAGCATCCAATAACTAATTTGTGCCAGCACAGACTTCTGAAAAATTTGACTTCAGTTTCAACATGCCTTAGTTTTCCTCTCTGTAAAATAGACCATGTTTCAGGGGGAATTATGTGGCCTTCTCCCCCCGCCCCACTCCTTTTGGTAGAGTGCCTTGACATCTTCTGATGTATGGCATTATGAAAATGAAAAGTATTGTTTAAATAAATTCCTTGCCTCTGCTCCAAGCTTTTACAGTTTGAGATTGAAGGCTTCAGATGGTACCATAAAATCCTCTAGTTATTGTGAACACCACTGTAGCAAATGCCCCTAATTCTCTTCCACACTCACCTTCTTAACCTCACCTGATCTTTTACAATATGCTCTTTAAAGCAGGATTCTGTAAGGACAGACTTACCTCCTTTGCTTTGTTTATTTTAAAAGCACTTGCTTGTACCACGTCCTGACCTCTATTACTATAAAAGATTGGCATCGCATATAATGCTACTTATTTACAAGGAAATTTTTGTTTTATTTTCAATTAGAAGTTTGAGGAAGACAGTTGGAATATGAACCTGAGTAAAAACTTTGTAAATGGCTCCTCTCTGACAAATGGGCCAAAACCAAATCTTTGGATTCAAACACTCTTGAACTTTGGGATGCTCAAAATCTGGATCTCAGGTGCTCTTTGAAAGTCAAGGTCAACACTTAAAATTACTTCCCCCTACCCGCATTATGCTATTGTACTACAAATGTAATCATGAGTGTGACACCCATCACATGACTATTATAATTAGGGCTGTCAATTAATTGCAGTTAAATCATGCAATTAACTCAAAAAAATAATCATGATTAATCAAAGTTTTAATCGCAGTGTTTAATTGCAATGCTAATTGAAATTTATTAAAATTGTGGATGTTCTTCTACATTTTCAAACATATTGATTTCAATTTCTAACACAGAATACAAAATGTACAATGCTCGCTTTATATTAAAATTTTATTACAAATGTTTGCACTATAAAAATTATAAATAAAGATATTTTTCAATTCAGCTTGTACAAGTACTGTAGTGCACTCTGTCGTGAATGTGCAATTTACAAATGTTGAATTTTTTTGTTACATAATTGCACTCAAAAACAAAACAATATAAAACTTTAGAGCCAATAAGTCCACTCAGTCCTACTTCTTGTTCAGCCAATCACTAAGATAAACATGTTTATTTACATTTATGGATGATAATGCTGCCCATTTCTTATTTACAATGTCATGTGACAGCGAAAACAGGTGTTCCGTTGCATTTTTGTAGCCGGCATTGCAAGGTATTTACATGCCAGATATGCTAAACATTCATACGCCCTTTCATGTTTCGGCCACCATTCCAGAGGACATGATTCTGTGCCGATGATGCTTGTTAAAAAAAATCATTTTAATTATTAATTAAATTTATGACTGAATTCCTTGAGGGGAGAATTGTATGTCTCCTGCTCTGTTTTACTCACTTTCTGCCATATATTTCATGTTATAGCAGTCTTGGATGATGACCCAGCACATGTTCATTTTAAGCACACTTACAGCAGATTTGAGAAAACACAAAGAAGGTATCAATGTGAGATTTCTAAAGATAGGTACAGCACTCAACTCAAGGTTTAAGAATCTGAACTGCCTTCCAAAATCTGAGAGAGATGAGATGTGGAGCATGCTTTCAGAAGTCTTAAAAGAGCAACACTCCAATGTGGAAGCTACAGAACCCAAACCACAAAAAAAGAAAATCAATCTTCTGCTGATGGCATCTGGCTCATGATGATGAAAATGAACATCCATCAGTCAGCACTGCTTTGGCTCATTATCGAACAGAACCTGTCATCAGCATGGACACGTCCTCTGGAATAGTGGTCAAATCATGAAGGGACCTATAAATACTTACCGCATCTGGCACCTAAATATCTTGGGACACCAGATTCAACAGTGCCGTGTGAACGCCTGTTCTCACTTTTAGGTCACATTATAAACTAGAAGCTGGCAACATTATCTCCTGAAAATGTAAACAAACTTGTTTTGTCTGAGCGATTGGCTGAACAAGAAATAGGACCGAGTGGACTGATAGGATCTAAAGTGTTAGAGTGTTTTATTTCTGAATGCAGGTTTTTTTGGTATACAATTCTACATGTGTAAATTCAACTTCCATGATAAAGATATTACAGTACAGTACTTCTATTAGGTAAAATTATATATAATTTCTTTTGATTTTTACTGTGCAAATATTTGTAATCAAAATAAATATAAAGTAAGTTCTGTACACTTTGTATTCTGTATTGTTCTTGAAATCAATATATTTGAAAAGATAGAAAACGTCTACAAATATTTAAATGGTATTCTATTATTGTTTAACAGCATGATTAATATTAATGTTTTCATCACACAATTAATTGCAATTAATTTTTAATTGCTTGACAGTCCTAATTATAATATTAATTTTATATGGTTTACAGTTATGTTACGTTGGCTGTGAACTTGTCAGCACTCCCTAAGAAAGAGTCATGCTGGGTCAGTGCTTGGGTAGCAGACCTGCAAGGAAAATATCCCAGGTGCTGTAAACAGTGGTAATGGTGATTCAGTAGGTGATACTCATCTAGATTAGTTTGATTCAGAACCCCAGCTGGATGCTAGGAGGTGCAATCTGAGATATAAAACTAAAGCACTTTTCCATGTGCGACAGCCGCCATCTTTGCCAATACACCAGGGATTGAAGTGCGGACCTCCAGAGCTAAAATATGAGCTGCTACAGGTTGAGCTAAAGAGCCGAACCATTCTAGGTGGGAGCTCTAACAATTCATATCCTTTGTGGATCAGCACAGAGGGGAACCTGTGATATACACTCACCTGTGGTTACATGTGGAATGCCCTATACTGTACATTAATTTGTCTGCAAAGTCATTACCAGAAATTCCCATGGGAAATTCCAATATGCCAACTTTATTTTTCATCCTTAATTGAGATGAAAAATCAAATTTTCAAAAATGTTCACTGAATGGAAAATTCTGAAAAATTTTGATTCAGAAATGTCAGAACACTTTATTGAGGGGCAGTTTGACACTGAACTACATCCACATCAGCTGCCACAGTGCCTAATGGGAGTTGTAGTCTGGATACCTCATGTCTCTATTCTCATCTATAAGCTAATCTCTCTCGCCAGACTATATATCCCAAAATGATCCACGGTCATAGGATTCCTATGATGCACTGCAATGATTCAACTAGAGAGGAGACCACAATGCATCATGGGAGATGTAGTACAGCCCATAGAGGAGAATGCAGGTATGAGACACTATGGCAGCTCAGGCAGGTATAGTTCAATGTCAAACCGAATCAAAACAAAACATTTTGACTCAGTTCAACAAACTGAAAGAAAATTGATTTTTCTGTCCAAAAAAAGTCTAACTAAAGATTTTGGCAAAATGAAATATATTTGATTTTGTAGAAAATACATTTTCTGTCAAAAACATTCTGATAGAAAATTCTCAACAACTCCAGTCAATAGCTTCTAAGTCCTTCAAATCATCTCTCACAATCTACTTCTACTGTGATGACTATGTGAATTTGCCAACTAATAATGGCTAACTAGGGAGCCAACTGGGAACAGTTTTTATTTTTTGGCAAGGGAGGAGTTTTTTGGGAGAGGTGGTTTGTTTTATCCTTCCCTGACCCCTTGATATGTTTCTTGTCTTTGTAAATTGTGACTTTTTGGGGCAGGGACTGTGTCTTACATATGTATGGAAAGTGTCTACAATCTAATGGATAATATTGTAATACAATTATTAATTAACAAGCTGTTCTCTCAATACATCAGATGCAGTTGCATGTCAGTGGTGGATGAAGTATGATTCTTATGTATATAAAGAATTACAGCCTACATGGCCTCATGATGTTTTCCAAAGAGGCTAATAAATTGGTTAATATTATTAACATTAAATTAACATTTTCACAAATACTGAGACAAAAATCTCAAAAGCAAGTGTTTGGCAATGAGCTCAATGCTCACAAACAAGATATCACAAACTTTTGTCCACACTGTTGCATGAACACAGAAGAATCCTCCAAAATAAATTTTTCACTGCAGTTTCCATAACTGGACTTTCACCTCTACAATGTTTCTAAATACAAGCATATAGACTGGACAGATGAACAAGATGGTGAGATAGATTGGGGAAGGCACATGCATCTGTTTATATAAAGTCAGAGGATCTGAAATTGAATTTGGATTCCTCATCTTAACTTGCTTGTGTATTTCACTGACAACTTGCAGCAGTTTGGCACAATATCACTTCTGTCAAGAATTATTTTGTGGCTTTATTAGCTACTGACAGACAGTGCTATAACCTTTTAAAATTCTGATAGATGTCCATCGCAGAGGAGACTTTTTTCCATTATAAACAAATACAGAAGCTCAATATGCATGATCATAAAACATGTCAAGCAGAAGCCTATGTCAGAAAGTGGGAGATACCCATATTTATGGATGTTTTTAAATAGATGAAAGGAGGCTTATAGTTCTGGAGCAAGCAGCTGCATAGTTCCTTTTTAAATTAAATTATTTAATGAGAAAGAATATTTATCTGTTTGTTTCAATTCTGGTCCTGAAATACCACAGCTCTTCTCTCCTAAGTCTCCTGGCTTTGTCGCAGCATGCAAAAAACATGTTACTAAAACATTAAGATGATGCATCGTAACCACTTGTTTTACTTTTATGTAAGACCTACCTCACTTTCTATGTGGAATTCAATACGTTAACAATACCTCTAGCCACAAGTTAAAGGGAAAATCAGACACTAGCTTATTCATCAAGAGTTAAGTATAAAAAAGTAATAAATTAAAGCAATAACATTTATCGGTAGGTCTCTAGTATTTTGCCCAAAATACTTAATACCTAGTGCTTATGTAAGGATGCCAGACCTTGGTTGTTGGCGTACGGGATTGAACCAAGGACCTCTGGAGCTTACTGCATGAGCCAAAAGCCAACTGGCTGTTAGCTAAAGCTGCAAAGCAAACTTAGTTTCTCTTTCTCTCTCTAAATCGTCTCAGTGCTATTAGATGGGACAGAACACCACACCCAGGAGGTGTGTGGATTATGCTTACATAGCATTTTCATTTAAAGATCTCAAAGCACTTTGTGCAGGACAATAAATCTCATTACCTCCATTTTACAGATGGAGGAACTGAAGCACAGGGAAGCAAAGTGATTTGCTCAAGGTGGGCAGAAACAGACCTCACTTCTCTAGCCAGTGCCCTATCCATATTGTTTCTCATTTCTACTTGGAAAAGCAGCAGGAGGCAAATGTTTTGACTGAGCTTTTTCAAGTCTATTTTCTCTTCTCACCAAGACAAAATTAATGAGTCAAATGTTTAAAATAGTTAAAATATTAAGGTTCACAACAAGTCAGTTTAGTTGATTTACAGCTGGCAAGAGACTCTAACATATAATATATAGAGAACTCTAAAGATTTCATTGTAGTACCTGGAAAGTGTGGTGTTTGCAGTGAGCAGCTTCAAGTATTCATTTCCAAGTCAACTGTATCTGAAAACAATGTTTGGTATTGGCAATAAGCAGAGACATAGAAAAAAATATTTAAATCGCTATGGGAGTGACAAGAAAAAATGGAGTGAGACAGATTCCTCCAGTCTGATCCTCTATGATTCTTTTCTAGTTATTGAGTATATAAATTTCAATCCCCTAGTACAACTGAGGGGGGGAAAAAACCATGATTATCATATCACTCAAAGCTGCACAACTTTAAAATCAGCTCCAATATAAATTCACTCTATATAAAATGACTTTTAATATTCTTTTCCTGAACATAAGTATTAAATTTTGTATGATTAAAAATTTATTTACTCTCTCTTCCTTAATTTAGATTTTTATTTGCTATTGCCATTCCTTCTGATCTTGGCAAAATCTCTCTCTGAACATTATAGCAAGAGAGGAGGTTAAGACAGAGCGTACCATTAGCTGTGACACATAGTTGGGCTTTGAAAGCAGATCTTTAAAGCAAATTAAAAGTGACCACCCCAACCTGGAGGCTCAAATGACATTTACTGCACTGCTACACAGCAAAAGAGGAGGACAAGGGTGTTAAGAGCCCTTTCACTGGGTTAGTTGACGTGTCAAGAGGTTGTGCGTCACTATCAAATCCACATTGCAAAACGTCAGAATTTTATTATAGTAATGCACATATATGGATCTCTCTAATAATTCCACACATAGCAGACGACCTGCTGATATCACCCTCTCCTTCAAAAAGGGTGGCTCATCACATCTCAAAGTTTCCTACTTAGGTGTTGTCAGGGATGGTTTGATAAAAATGAGTGTATAGGGTCCCCAAGGGGAAGTATCACATAAAATAAACAAGCAGACCTAAGCGCCCACCAAAAACCCAGACCTGAGTTTCCCTAAACTGGGATCCAGATCTGAATTTTGCAACTGCTCCTTCACTCTCTTGGGCTGAACCACGAGTATCAGATCTGCACACTCTTCCCCTCAAAATAATGTGGGTCATGTGCCATCTCTACATGGGGGGAAAAATCTAATAATTCATATGATATCTAAAACACCCCGAACCAGGGTCTCCTTCAAAATTATTTCTCATGAACACTGTTCTATCTATCCGTCTGAAAGAGGCTATTAGAGTATATTGTATATAATCAGTCCATGTTAACTGGAAGGGGTATTGAAAAAACATTTTTTTAAGACAGTCTCTCATTACATTTCCAAAAATTAAGCGGCCCCCAATGCCTGCTCCCACTTAAGATCAGAGTATAGCCCCCCACCCCGCTTTTGGCTCAAAGTCGTTTGGCCAAAAGTCAATACTTTGATGCTAATAAGAGCAGAATGTGGGCCACTGGGCTTATAAAGTAATACTAGATCTGGCATGGATTCTTTTATGGAAGATGGATGAATTTTAACCCCTCTAAACGACAAATGAAACCCAAAGATTATCTTATAATCTATGCATTTTTCCTTGGGTCAGCCTTTGCAGATCCTTGCTGAAGAATTCTTACCATCTTTATTGTCTGCATGTATTTAAAATAAACCCTGTGTTCCATTTGCAGACCTTTTGATGCTGCATCTTCAATATTTGCTTTTTTGGTTTTTAATACATAGTAATAGATTTTGCTTGACAAACTTGTACACAAACTATACTATACAAACAAATT
Organism: Dermatemys mawii; assembly: GCA_007922305.1. NCBI lineage: Eukaryota > Metazoa > Chordata > Testudines > Dermatemydidae > Dermatemys > Dermatemys mawii. The sequence continues at coordinate 21,255,191 of ML677350.1, read as the reverse complement.
ATTTTGGAATATTAGTGCTGCTGACTAGCTTTCACATTTTATTTCTGGTTACATAGTTTTGGGGTTTTTTTCTTGAAAACTTAAAGTCTAATTTTTTAAAATGGGACAGTATAGGAAAATCATGTGTAGTCCAGTAGAGAATATATTGTTACTCTGGTTTTCTGAACTCATGAAGTGTTGTTCATGGTTTGTTTTGAGGATGGATTAAAAAGTATACTTTTTACTGAGGTGGTAGGCAAATACCTGCCATACCAGTGACTAGATGGCCAGAACTCTATATTGCCATTGTTGAAAGGTACTTGAGTTATCATGGCTATACTCAACAGGTGCCTGATACCTGTTTTTCATATTCAGCAAATACACCATCCATTCTCTACCATCCAGAGCCATACATATCTGCCAAGTACCATTATTATTCTGAGTGCCCTGGCCACATTACACCTGTAGCAGCAATATCACTGAAGTGCAAATAACACATGGCAGTCTGTAAATTGCTACACAGTCTGTAGCACAGTAATATAACATGGATATATAAAAAAAGACAACTCTCCCCCCTCATCAATGAAACTGTGTTAGTTCGCACAACTGTGATTAAATTAGCTTCAACTGTGGTGTGGAAAGGGATTCATTTAAAACACAGTTAAGTAATGAATATATAACTAAATACAAATGGGAGTCAGGTGATCTAAGTTCTATTCCTGACTATACCACTGTCCTGCTTTGTGACCTTGGGCATGTCAACAATAAGTAATAATTTTGCTTATGCAGCTTTGTTCCTAGAAATTACTCTTATGCTCAACAGTGAGAATCAGATTAAAGCAAGTGAAGGCAGCAGGATGAGGTTTAAAGAAAGAATGGGGCATGGAGGGAAAGAGGTGCACAGAAGGGAAGCAGCACCCGTACTGCCAAAATGCAGAGTCTAACAGAGAGCACCGGAAGGGAGTCAAGCTCTCAGTGGTGGCCAGTTTCTCAGCTGGTGGATATGTCACTGAAAGTACAGTAGTACACTTCAATAGTTGACCAGTCCGTGCTGACATCCACATGGGTAATAGTAAATTAGACTGAGATGGAGAGGGACTCAGTGAAGACAACTGCATGTGGGATGAAGGGAGACGTTTGAATTAAAAGAAAGTTGGATGCAGTGGACTCTCCAAAGACACATTGTCTCCAGCAACTAAAACACAATTTAGCACAAAAATATTTATACTTTAACTTCTTATGAGAGCTGAAACTCAAATGACCTTTGATGTTTGCAGAACTCCTTTCTGTACTATTTTTAACCCAACCTTTCTCTTTTTGGGCTTTTTAAATCATGCATAATAACAGAACTAAACTATCAAGTCCTTGATTTTGTAAGCTTTGTCCTCTCCACTTCCCTAAGACCCCCTTTTTTTTATTGCTACCATTCACATTACTTCTAATCTTAGAACCAGATCAGGACAACCCTTAAGTGAGTAGCGGAGGATAAAGTAAGGGGAAGTGTTTTAAGATATGCTGCAACCACTGGTGAGTATTTCTTACTCTCACAAGGAATTCTATTTAATTCTGCTTGAGAAGTTCTCCCACACAGCCATGGCACTTTCATTGTGAGCAGAGCCCCCGCCACCCATGGGAACCTCCAGCTGGAAGGTGCAACTGTGGTGGCTAGAGATCCCCTTCCCCTCCCAACTCAAGCCATGTGATGAGCAGAAGTTGGGGCCCACCCCTCCCCTCTCCCTGATATTTATCACATTCCAGGTGGTAGGAAGATCTCTATTGGGCAGACGCTCCCATCAATTCGTGCTGTATCCTCTTTTGGCACAGACAGTCTCAATAGAAGGAGACAATCTCCTGATGTTCTTCAGGGCTCAACATGTACATTATGGTGTCCTTATGATGCAATCATACACACCAACTGACTCCAGAGCATAGCTCTGTTGTGTCCAGTGGCAGATCTGGCCCTGAGGAGAGTGGGATTGTTGCAGTTAGGAGGGTAGAATAATCCCCACAGTACAATGGTAGCTGGAAGTGTCCATTTGCAGCTCCCAGCGAAGACTGAAAGACTGCTGATGTTTGCCTAAATGAAGGCAATTGTTTATAACTCTAGAAACAGCAGAAGAATTTGAACTATAGTAACTTTAAAACCCAAAACATTAGAGAAAAAGAGAACTGTGGTATTGAGTCAAATATTCCATTCCCCCCTGCCAGTCCAGGATATAGTCCACAGACAAACAGAATTTATCTAATACATCTCCTATCTATAACCACTATCTAAGCATCTATACCACAATCACTGTAATATCTGAGCAGTTGTGACCTCTAGAGATAATAAAAAGCTCAAGTGTTTATATAGATACTGTAGAGAATAAATATATATATATATTATAAAAAAAATTAACTTACAGAAATATTAGATACTAAGACACCTGAAAAAGTGTCATCTTTTCTGTGGCTTAGGACAGCTCTGATCTAACATAGAAATAAGGAGGGCAATGACAGAAATTATTGATTTCCATTAGTTTTAATAAGAAAGCACTCCAACTTGAAAGTTGGTGTTTGGAAACATTCAATCAGTGTCTTTTAGTTTTGCAGCTGTAGGTTATATTTCTATGCTGCTTTAGGTTGCTTAGTATGCAAGATGAAGCTCAGTATAGGTTAGCAGTAGAGCTGGTCAGGAATTTTTTCAATAATTTCTTTTTTTCACCAAAAACCACCAAATTGTCCAAAGTGCAACTGTTCATGAAACGGGGCCAATTTTGATTAAACTTATTACATGATTTTTTGAAAAAAAGTTTGGAAATTGTTGAAACATTTTGTTTTGACATTTCCAAAATGAAAAATTCTGCTTTTGCATTTTGGAATGACTTTTCATTTTGAATTTTAAGCCAGCTAGACTGAAAAAAGACTGAGAGAGAAAACAATAAAAGAGATTGAAATCTAAGCAAATATTTTGATTGATCCAACTGAACTATTTTTTTCACTTCACAAAATTGAGTTTTTGAGTTTTGTCCTAATTTCAGATGGGAATTTTTTTTAAAATCTCAAAAATATTTGAGACACAGGAAAATAGTTTCCTGCCCAGTTCTATTTAGCAGGAAAAAAAAATCTGCCCTTTGTATTATTCTTTCAAATGAATGCAACATCTTACCAGAGATAAGCACAACATGTAAGCCCCGATTTTACTGAATTTGGTCGATTAGCTGGTTACTTCTGGTTGTATGATCAGCAGTGAAATACTTCAATCTTGATAAAAATTTCAAATTTTGAAATTTCATTAAACTATTTTTAAAAGGAGAAAATGATATATTTTCCCCCTATTATATGACCAGCTATAGAGCCAGTCTTTTTCTTCTTCAAATTTCATCAATAATTTTTTAAAAAAAATACTTAAGATTATTAGAAGGTTTTCCCTTCTTTTTTTACAAGCATAAGTGACAATGCTTCACAGCCAATACCCCCATTAGAAAATGGGGGCTGTTAGAGCACTTGTTTCAAAATGTGACTGAAGAATCAGGCGCAGGGAAGAGAAAAGGTGAATGTCAGTTTTAATGAGGGAGAAATTGGGCAGATTTTCTTCCTTCTGTTAAAAACTTGGACAACATCTGCTTAACAAAGCAACAGCTTTATTGGAAACAAAGCTACATTTGCTCCCCTACTAATTTTAAAAATACTTATTGAAATTCACTCAAAACCAGCATTTTAAAGCCAGGCGCTTTTCCCATGGGAGTTGTTTTCTCCTTGCTCAGGGGAGGCAGGGAAGTTGCAACCAGGTTAGGTGGTCATACTTTCATGCCTTCTCTTTCCTTTCCAGTTTGCTGCTCCTGCCCCGAAGGGTCCGGGAGCCCAGATCATACAAATGGTTCTCAGGAAGGACAGAGGAGAGAATGCTTAGAAACCACCATCACTCTCCCCCTCCCACCACCCATTGGAAGAGCATATTTGGCTACCCAGTACTGTGTGTTCCTTATGTGGGGCAAAATACTTACTAGGAATAACTCAAATATGTTTTTCAAAAACATTGGGATACATCTGACTTTAACTTACCACTAAGCTTTACAATAATATGTGAGTGCTTGCACGTAAATTTGTGTATGGTATCCCAGTGTGTCCATCCACTGTAACATGTTATGTAAATAATGCAGTCAGATATTGCTTTTTGTGAACAACAACTTTGGGGTTTATTTTCAGAAGTGCAGAACTGACTGGAGCTGGAGTTGGGGGTGCTCAGCACTTCTGAAAATTGGGCCCTAAAAACTCATTGTATGGGGAAATATAATAAGCACAAATATAAGGGAGAAGCTCTTGTGCTATGACATTAAATTCTAGGTCTGAAGTTGTGCTGGGAATAGTTATTTACACTGCTGGTAGATTTCATATTGGAAGTCCTAGTCCACTGAGAATACTTTCCATCTACCCCCAAAATACATAGAAAACAAACAAACAAATAAATAAATAAATGAAACAGTCCAAATACAAAATTCTTATGCCTTTATCTATGTAAACACCTCTTTATTTTTATTCAGACATATTTGTGTGTAAAGAGATGTACATCTCTAAATATATGAAAGATAAATTGGGATTTTATATACACAAATACATGTGATACTAGAATAGGGATCATTAATTTAGGGCCCAATCCTGTTCTTGTTGAAGCCAATAGCAAAACTTCAGGCCACTTATTTAGACACCTAACTATGAATTTAGAGCCTTATTTCTGAAAATCCTAGTCACTGTCTATTTTCCAGATTGAGATACCAAGGCACATGGAGAGGTTAATCAATCATCATGTTTGAGGAGGCAAAGCAAGTCACTAGTTAGCCAGGAAGAGAACTCAGAACTGTTGCCTCCTGGTCCTATGATTTAATGGACAATGTAAAAACATATGACAGACCATAATGCTGACACATTCAAATATTGGGTTATGGGGTGATAACTTTAGATCGTTGGGCAAAAATTTCAGACTCACCCAAATAACTCATTTCAAAGTCAGTGGAACATAGGCTTGTAAATCACTTAGGCACTCCAGAAATTTTTACCAGTTCAGCTTGTCAAAATATTATAAACTTCAGACATCTTTAAGGCCAGATGTAGCTCACTGATGTTTAAACACCTGGCTCTATCACTATCTATTTTAATTCAACTCTTACACTCAGAAAATAATGTTACGACAAAACTTACTAATTGCTTTTGCTGGAATTACCTCTCGAGACTGGTCCATATGTTAGGAACCACTGTTAAACAATGACTTGATTGCTTTCTGAACTTGACACTGACATTAGAGAAAGGTAAAAAGCTAATTGTTTACGACTGCCAAAATGATGCTAATTCTGGAGCAGTCAATGTATTTCAATGTTGGGTAAAATTTTCCAAAGTACTCAGCATTGGCCTAATTTAGATTGCAAGCTCTGTAAGGCAGAGCTGGAATTTTTGTTGTGTATTTGTACTGCATCTAGCACAATGGAGTCCTGGTCCCAACTGGGGCTCTTAGTCACTACAATAATATAAATAGTAATAATAATAATTCTGCTCCCAGTGAAATAATTAACTTCAATGGAACACAGTTAAACCAACACCGAGTGTTTTTGAACATCCCATCCTTAAAATTGAACATCACTCTCAGAAATCTGTCATATGTCATACAGAGAATATGATTTGGAATGCTAAATGAATGATCTGACTTGTTCTCAGACTGTTAGGAGATGAAGGTTGCCATAGGTCTTTAGAATGATACTCTTCCCTAGAATGAAAACAAAGGTTTTCATTGTTGTTGATTTCATGTAATTTTAATGCATTTCAGGTGATATACAAATGTTTTGAGATTTTTCTAAAATTGTCTTGGTTTGCATTGATAATCTCATTAATAGAACTCATTTCCTTCCAACACTTAACTACTTTATAGTTATTATGCCAGTGTCACCAAGCAGGTAGCTCCCATTAATGTTAAATAACTTTAGCACTGTTTCATTGGTTTGCTAAGGTATGAAAGTCATTCAGCTAAATGAGATGGGGATGTATAATAATTCCAGCTATTACATACAGTCAAACCGGTAACAGAGAAACCATCCTATTAAAAAATCACCACTGCTATTAGACTACTCCTGAAGAACCTGCAATGTTTTTAAAGTAATAAGTTATCGACACTCTGCAGCCACTTCTCTAACAATCACAGAGCATGCAAAAGGCCTTCTCCTGTCATAACAGAGACCAGCTGTAAGCTTTGTGGCTGATGCAACAGTAGTGCTTCTCTTGATGATATAGACAACTCATAACACAGACTATCAACTTTGATACATCTGCCTCAGAGGATGGAAAAAATCTGAGAATGAAATGGACACATTTTCACATTATCATCAAACATTGCTTGTGAAATATCACTCTTGGAAGTCATGGGGTATTCAAATGCACAAGGAAACATTTGCTTTATAGCAAGAACATGTGGAAACAGGTTAAATTAGTGAAATTAAAAACAACATAGCTCAAATGCTCATCTACACACAAAACCTAGGACACTTTCTCAAACCAACTGGACTAAATGCTGTACTGAAGTCGAGGTTAGAGTGCATTTACCTTCACATAAACATTGTCATGCAACTGCTGACACCAATAACAGACACGTAAGCTGTTTTATTAAACTCTTATCAAATTTGCAGCAGCAAAGAATTATTCAATCTTTAGCTGCTTGTGTTCAGGTCTGCTCCGTCTCTATCAGAAGAACACCTATTTTCCATAGTCCTTGAACAGTCTCTTAAAAACAGGTTTCACTAGTTTCATCAACTACATAAGAGTTCCATGAACTTTTACTTCAGTGGGATTCTGTGCAAGAGAAAGCATATATCCACGAATTAGCATTTGCATAACTGGGAACTATGGGCCTGATTCTGCTGTGAGCTATACCAAACACAGGCGTCCACATACAGAGAAGTCACTGCAGAATAGAGGCCTCAGATAAATATAATATAGGAATCCTGAACAATCTGTTAGTAAAAGGGATGGCATGCAGAGATGATGGTTGAGGAGGAAGAGTTTTCCTAAACAACTGTACTTAAGAGAAGTTTCTCCCCGATCCTCTTCCATCATGATAAATTTCAACCAATGAAGACTGTTTGGGCCCTGGTCCTTGACTAGGGTATCCTATGATAATATAAATAATAATAAAAAATAAATCTAAAATCTACATGAGAGAGAAAGCAAGGATCTCTCAGTTTCCAGGATCTTCCATCTTGAATTACCTTGCTAAACAATCCCAGCAGACAGACTCACTAATGAAAGGTGCGGTACCAAGAAAACTGAATCAGAATCTGTTCTTCTACTTTCATAGCCACGCACGCACGCTCGCGCACACACATACACACACAAATCAAGAATAAGTTTAAACTAATCGCCCCAGAACTTCCTGACTTTCATAGTTTCTTTCTTGTTGTCCCCACATTCTCCAGGTCATTGGAATTTGAAATTAGTACTCTTTTCTTTCGTTCTTCTCTCTGCAAACCTAGCAGCTATCTCATCACCACAATGTTACCCAAAGTTATGAGATACAGACACTAATTCACTGGGTTACTGTCTCCCCCAGTTAGTCCAGAGATAGAAAACAAAACTGCAGAAGTTATGCACTGTACATAATTTACAAGATCTTCTTAAACAAAAATATCCAACCTTAATAACAAGCACAGGATCTGATGTGTAAGAAATATATTCCAGTCACTTCAATATCTTGGCATTTTCAAGACAAGACTATTTAAAGGGCATAACCTAGTAAATCATTAGCACCAAAGCCTATCTAAATTAAAACTATAAGACACTTTTAGAAGCCATCATTGGTTCTCTTCCTCCCTCCCCTTGTTATTCCACTTCTGATGAATATACAAAAATCCATTTACATAAATGCATTCTGAAAATGTGCTTAGACCCATGGGTTTGATGGACTTTCCTCTCTTCCAGCCACAACTGATGAATTTGGCTTAGTGTTCATAAAAGATAGGCATGGGGAAGCTGCTTCTTATTTTAAGGGTTGTGGGTTAGAAGAGTTTCGCTTATCAATAGTATCTGCCCTAATTCCAGATTCATCATTGCATGGTGTGCATGTATTTCTGTTTCATCTACAGATGTTTTCTCAAAAGTACCACTATTTGTGTTTGCATGTAGGTATGTTTTCTGGAACAGTTCTAGTTACTTCTAGGAGTCTCTAATTTAGGGGATTGAAATGATGCAAGATCTGGTCCTTTTGTGGTATTTCCACCATTCAGAAGCTATAATATCCTAAGATATTTAGGAAGGAGACCAGGAAAATAAACATGAATATAAATAAATCTATACAGCTGAAACACAAATACTTGAGCCCAGGCACAATCGCTATTATGCAGCTCCTGCTCTGGTCCATCTTAGTTGTCAGGGATTTCTCCATGGCATACGCTACTATTCTGAAGTTCAACCACGAATAAGAGGAATCCAGTCAAAGACTTCCCTTCTTCTCAAAACCGAACAGAGAGTTAGAGGAAACAGAAGAGAGGGAAAAAGATACATTTTAACTGCAAACACCTCTTCTGTGACAATAAATCCCAGCCATCTCCAGTGACACAAATGACTCCTCTCTGTCACACACTCCAGATTATTTGAGGTGTCGGGTGTCAGAAATCAGTGCAGAGCCAGTCTGGAATCAGGGGCTGCAGAGACAGTCTCCAGGCATCCTAACAAGAGCAGCTGACTTGTAGTAAGCTGTCTGATTGACTACACCACCAAAACGATTGGAAAAGTCAGCAGATCAGCTTTTAAACCAGAGGTGGGCAAACTACGGCTCGGGGGCTGCATCCAGCCCTCCAGATATTTTAATCCAGCCCTCGAGCTCCCACTGGAGAGCAGGGTCAGGGGCTTGCCCCACTCTGCACAGCTCCTGAAAGCAGCAGCATGTCCCCCCTCTGGCTCCGATGTGTAAGGGAAGCAAGAGGGCTCTGCACACTGCTTTTGCCCAAAGCACTGTCCCCACAGCTCCCATTGGCCAGAAACCAGTGGTGATTGTGACAAATTTAGTGAGTTCTTAAATCAGCGTCAGCTGTTTCTGCTATGCCCACATTTGTACCCCACTGACAGAGCCCAAGTAGGATTGATTACCAGCCTGCTCATTTGGGTGTCCCTGGCTTGGACCTCTCTGATCCCAGAAAAATCAAGCCCACTTCTGGGACAATTTAAGGATTTTGTTTAGGCTATGGAGGTCATCTTTCTTGACCCAAAGTCATGAGTGTATGGCTGAAGCCACACTTCAGGTCTTGAAGCAGGGATGCTGGTCAGTTGCTAATTATGCAGCAGACTTGTGACACTTGATAAAAGACACTGCATGGAATGAAAAGACACTAAACGACGATAGTAAAGATGAACTCACTTGGGTGGAATCCCAAGCTGGCCTGCATTAGTCAACCTATGCTTCAAGGTCCACAGCCACCCAACTGAATGCCACCAAGGAAAAAGAAGGTTCTCCCAGCTGCCTGATACCAACAAAAATGGACTTGGGTGCCTCAGATAATTTCATTGATTTGGAGTTCACCTAAGCATAAATATCCCCACCTATCGACTCTAACGAGCTAGTGGAGTCCACAGATAGGGTCACTTCTTTCATCGGGCCTGGGCACCCACCAAATGGGTGTCCTAGAGGTAATTACTCTTCCAGACCACCAAGAAATCCTCCAGTTGGGCTAATTTGTGCACCACGTTCATCAGTTGGCCTCGGCATCCCCTGACTCATCACTCACAACCCCCACATTCACTGGCAGTCCAGTATGCTTTGTCTCCCCATCTTGTTGACAGTCCTGTTTGCCAAGAGCCAACCCAGGACCAGTAGCCCTTTGCTGCTTACTTGGTTTCCCCAAAGAATTCAGAGATGCAGATCCAAAGGTGAGCTGGCAATTTCCATGACACACTTCCATCCCGCAACAGCTCCAAAGATGCCTGTTAATTATCAACTCTATGCCAATGCATTCAACAAAAAGAAAGCTGACATCCTACTGCCTTGTTGCAGTGGTTGCACCTATGGATGCCCCATTGATCTTCAGCTGGGAGTAGAGCTTCCCTTTGGGCACATTTACTCCTTTTCTGAACTCCTAAATGCCTGTAGTTTGGGTTATTTCAAGGAACACCAGAAGAAAAAATTTACTTGCCCTGCCACCTTCTCAGGAGGGGCCCCAATCTTCTTTGTGGCAAAAAAAAATGTTTCTCTCCAGTCTTGTGTAGACTGCCCAATTCTGAACAAATTTACAATCCAAAATCGGTATGCCTTACCACCATTTAATGAGCTGTTCATAAGACTCTGCTCTGCCAAGATCTCACAAAGTTGGGCCTCTGGGGCCTATAACCTGGTGAAGATCCAGGAAGGAGATGAATGAAAGACCACCTTAAGTAGTCAGTCATGGTATGCAATATCCTGGTGACCTTCCAGCTTTTGGTTCCATAAATGACATCTTTAGGAACATGCTGGACCAATTTGTCATCATTACCTGGATAACATCCTCATTTTCTCTGAAAGTCAGGACCTCCAGACCATCACGTGTGCACTGTCTTGGAGAGACTCTCTGAATACCATCTCAATGTGTTGCTCAAGAAATGCAAACTCCGAAAAAGACACGGTGGAATACTTAGAATAGATCATGTCTTTTGAATGACTTACCGTAGACCTATGTAAGGTTGCTGTAATATCTCATTAGGCCACATTCAAGATGTATTCTGGGTGCAATGATTCCTGGGGTTTTCCAGTTTCCTCAGGTGATTTCCTAAAGCGTTCCCTTTCCTGGTTGCACCCATAATGGTGCCTCTCAGAGAGAGGGCCCAGTTTGCCTGATCCAGAGAGACTCAGCTGGCCTCTGATCTACTAATGAGGGCACTCACCTTGGCACCCATCACACAGAACCCATTAAATCATTTACAATTGAGGTTGACACCTCAGATTTTGCTACAGGGACTCCCAGGCCTGGGTTCAAGACTCAGGACACCACATCATCAAATTAGGCTTCAGGTACTGAAACTATGCCACAATTTGCTTCTTACAGGCCATTTTGGTTAATTCAACACCTGGAATCTGGCCTCAAGGAACTTCTGGTGGCCAAGTCTATGAGCTCACACCAAAGATTATATAAGGTTTTGTGACTTCTGCAGCTGTGTCAAGAACCCACTATCAAAATCCCTAAGTCCTCCCTGCCTACACCATTATGCCTTTGATCTAGTATCTCAATGGGCTTCACCGTAGAACTGCCATGCTACCTGGGACACTTGATAATCCTGGGTGCTATTAACCTGCTAATAAAGATGGCACATTTCATCCCATGCTGTACTGTTCCTACTGCACTGGAGATAACTTGGGTCTTCCTGGAAAATGTTTTCTGTCCTCACGGGTTACTGACAGACATTATCTCAAATAGAAGGCTCCAGTTCATCTCCCGATTCTGGCAGGCCCTCACCTCATCTGCTTATCACTCACAGAATAATGGGCAAACAGAGTCAATCAAATCTTGGAGCAATAGTTTTGCTGCTTTTTGAGTTACCAACAAGATGCCTTGTGCTACGCTGAATTCACACATAACAATGCAATCCATGCCTGAACCCAGACTATGACTTTCATCCTCTCTTCTACTGACACTTACTTGGGAGTTCCCCTCTGTTGGCTGCTTCAGATTTAGCCTCTCACCTACATCGGGTGCACCAAGAGCTCAAGGAACTCTTGCATTCTGTCAGATAAGCCTACAAACACCTTGCAGATCAAGACCATCAGGCTTCCTCCAATCCAGGGGACAAGTTGTGGCTCTCTATCCAGACTCTTAAGTCGAGCCACTCACCCACTAAACTAGACTACAACATCTGGGCCCCTTCAAAATTATAGAATGAGTAAACCCAGTGACCTTCAGGTTACAGCTCTCCAAGCCCCTGTCTTTCACATCTCACTTTTAAATCCCTACACTAAGAACCCCTAAATAAACGACTCCAACCCACCACTCTCGGTGACATAGGGCAGGGGTCTTCAAACTTTTCCCCCAGCAACCCTTTTCCGCAGAGGGAAAAGTCTGGCAGCCCCCACGGGGGATATGTCCACCGAAATGCCGCCGCAGAAAGTGGAAGATTCTGCTTTCCGCAGCGGCATTTCAGCGGGACCAAAATAGCCTGCCCAGGAGTTCGGCAGTCTCCTGGGTGGGCTCAGCGGCAGCGCCGGGGTCTTGCGCACCCCCGGGGGTGTGTGCACCGCAGTTTGAAGACCACTGACATAGGGGAAGGCACAAGTACCGGTTAAACTGGAAAGGTTATGGCCTGGATCCAAGTCTTGGTAACCAGTTAAGAACATCCAGGCCCAGAACTATTGCAAGAGTCCCATTTGAAGTATCCTGAGAAATCGAGTCCTAAGGCCTGTAGCAGGTACCCTTGAGGGGAGATACTGTCAGGAATCAGGGCCTGCAGCACAGTTAGTCTGGAATCAGGGCCTGCAGAGGCAGTTTCCGTGCTCCCTAATGATAGGAAGTAGCATATAATAGGCTGCCTGATTGGCTAAACTGCCTGATTGGTCAGAAGAGTCAATAGACCAGCTCTTAAGCCCAAGAGCAGCAGTTCAGTAGCTGCTGAAAACATTAAACAATGGCTGCAACATCTTCCACGTCTGCTTGCTCTTGCCTTGATCTAAACTTGCTTCAGGTAACCCAGTCCTGACCTTCGGCTTCCATTCCTGACTCCTGACCTTAGCTTCAAGCCTTGATTCTAGCACCCAGCCCCTGTCTCCAGCTTTGACCCTCAGCTCCAATTCCCTGCTACCAACTCCTGCTCTAATCATGAAGCCTGTCTCCAGTTCCAGCTGCTAGGCATTACTGCCCATGTCTCAGTCACTGACACTGGGTGTCTGCATCTCTGACTTTCATTCTGATAACATGACCTGGGACAGATCCATCATCCACACCATTCTTGGACGTTCATGCTTCAGAAGGTTAGAGACAGCTAAAAGTGGAACAGAACTCTGTAGGAGTAAGTAGGGGGAGCATTAATGCAAGGAAAATATTTCTATATTTTTGATGTTTATAATGGTGTAAGTACAATGAAAAATTAACATAACATAAGAGGTTGACTATATGGAGGAGGGATAGCAATATCTTTTCAGTAAGGTTTATTAGAGTATGGAATAGACTTCTAAGAGAAATGATGGAAAGGCCATTGACTGAGTAAAGTGGTCAAAGCACTGAACAGTATTTGGTAGGGGACAATCCGGCTTTGGTAGGGAGTGGTGGATTAGGTAGTGTTACACTATTTTCCACCTCTACATTCCATTAATCTGTGCACGTGAGAGGAGGGTTCTGTAACAGCAACAACAACATAAAAAGGATCACACCCAGGAACGTGGAGTTCAAAGAAAAAAATGCCAAATCTATAAAAACAGAACAGGATCTTGGAATTCTTAGGTTCCACTGCCAAGGAACTGGTCTCCTGGAATTATCAGATTCTACTGCCAAAGACTAGGCCTTCAGATTTGGAAGGTTTGATCAGAACTATCTCAGCCATATCCACGCAGCATATCATTTTTAATACAAGTAGGATAATTTTGAAAAATTGGCCTGGCAAGAAAGATCATGAGCCTAAGGAGAGTGCAATTAAAGTCAACAGATTTTCTCTGATGTGCCAGAAAAGGGAAATAAGCACTTAAAGGAAAACTGAATTGTAATATAAAAGATAATTTGTTCACTACACACAATTACAAAGAAGAGTAAATTACTCCAAAAGGTCTTACATATAGAATGTATTTATTTAATTCATTTGTTTCAATTTATAAACAAAAAGCCCTTATATCCTGAGGGCTTATAACTAAAAATATGCAAAGTTAAAATACTTAAAAATACTAGCTCAGCCCAGATAATCCCCTCTCCAAATTAATTAAATCAACCAACCAGATAAATACAGATTCCCTAAAAATCCTAACCCACCCCATGTGCCTCAACTCTCCCCAAAGCTCAGAGAAAAAAGGTGATCTTTGTGGCATGCTCTAAAATTTTACCAATTTGGGCTATTTCAGACTTTGGGGATAATAAATTCCAAAGCCAAGGAGTATTCACAGAAAATATCCTGTTTTCTCTCTATTTTGAACTGGGGGTGAGGCATGGTTGATAGCTCAACCATCTTTGCAGATTGTAACCGAGCAATGCCACATATATAGAAAAAAATCTGTTAAACAGGAAGGTCCTAAATCACCTAGAGCTTTTATAATTCAAAGTTAAGATCTTTAACTCCATTCAGAAACTAACAGGCACCCAGTGCAGAGCACAGGTGTAATACTTCCATGGTGTGATACAACATTTAACAAGTGGACAGTGACAATCACATTCTGCCCTTGCTTTAGTGAGTAGTTTTAAGGTGTAGCCTGATGTAGAACATTTTGCAAAAATCTAATCTCAAAGCAAGAAAGACATGTATGATAATAGGCAGGTCTACACCTAAGAGAACATTTCCAGCCTTCTAGAAAAGCACCTCATAGCATCCTTGAGGAATAAAAAAGACCCTTATCTACTGAACCTAAGTAACGAAGAGCAGGTACATGCCAACAATCAAGGGAACTCATATAATCTGGTTCTGGTTTCTTTTCCCAACTATCTACATCGCTGCTCTCTTGTCTAATTCACCTCCGCCAACTTGCCCCAGTCTTAGCCACACACTCTGTAAAGTATTCAACTGCATTATTGGTCTCAGATGAAATGGGGAAAATGGGCTGGATGACACTAGAATATTGAAAACAAAGCAAATCATACCTCCTCACTAACCTTTCTAATGGACTCATACACAACATGCAATAAAAGGGATGAGGATGGAAACCTTGAAGAATGCCACATAACAGCACCTTTGGGGCAGAAGAGTAATTGTCAAAAACTGCTCTCTGGGCTCTCTCAAGGGAAAAAGTTGCATAGCCATTTAAGAATGACTCAATATATTCCATGGTCCACAGGCAAGCTAACTATACTTCATGTTCAACAGCATAGAAAGAACTGATCCAGCAAGTCAGCATGGATATATGATCTTGGTTTATTGCAGACAGGTATCCTGCACCAACACAAGCTCCATCTTTCACAATCAAGTCTGAACTCAGATTAACTTGATATGTCAAGGGAATAAAAACTGTATTTTGGAGATGCACTGATTTCAATAATCTCCAAAACAAGCTCACAAGCAGAAAACTTTTATTGGACTGCCAAGATGTTGATCCAAGACGTAGAAGATGCCTAAGAAAGGTGAAGACTTCATAATCTTTGCAATTCTTTGCCCTTTCTCGTGAATTCCAGTGATGAACTGCCTTTGTTTTTAAATGTGTCTTAACCTTTTTCTCCAAATGACATTGAGCCTGCGGCAGCAAACAAAATAACTACTCTGAATTTCAGGGAGATACACTAGCACCATTCACCATTATGGAGACGGTATTATTTACAGGTACATCTTAATGCAGTGCTGAAAACTAATATATATCCATAACACACCACAGAACATTCCAAATCACAAAATTTGTATTCAGGTCTTGCCACAATTTGAGAGAGTTTAAATCTGGTATTCTGGTTTGGGTGCATCTCTAATTATATTACAAATACTCAATTGTCTAATAACAAATTTATGCCAGAACTAACTCCTTATTTTTCCTTTGTTAGGGTTCAATCCACCTTTGCTCCTCCCTCATCTATTTCTGATACCGAAGCACCTCTTCAGATAAACATGCATGCACTTCTACCTAAAATTTCATGTTGGAAGCAAGATCATTATACAGTGACCTTATTCTGAATATTACCCTATGGTTTTAATAGTTCCATTTGCTCCTGAGCTGGGAGTAATTTAAAATTCTATAGCAGCTTCATGAACCCAACAGGTGACTGTCAGTGAGCTCTCAGGCTTCAAAGAGGTTGTCAGATATATCATGCCCCAGGACACAGAGGGTTGGGAGTGCATGTAGTCTTCCCAACACTACTTAATCATATCACACGAAGAACCCCTAAGTGCAGCTCTAAGTCTGGACCAAAACAGAAACTTCTTTGAGCTCATCTTCGCAGACAGCCTGTGGGTGATCTAGATTAATGCCATGGTAATGGCATGAGAGCACTTGGCCTGTCACATATGTTCTGGTCAGCTCTCGTGTGCTAAGCAGAGCCAGGCAGGCTGTGAATAGACTTGAGTCAGTGGTAAATAGGTACCAAAATTAGCATAAGTAGTTAAATATACATAGACAAGATTTTTTAAAATGGATGCCTGAAATTAGCCTTCTAAATTCATAGCTAGATGACTAAATAAGTGGCTTAATTTCCAAAAGTGCTATGAACCCAGCAGCTCCCACTAAAGTCAGGACATTTTTCAAAATGATGCCACATATTTTTGGATATCCTTTGAAATAATGGACAGTGTTAAACAATCTTAACTATAAGCATAGCTACCAGCTCTGTCTGTAAATAATTATAGATAGACATACATATTTTTGGAGTAGAGGCAGGGCTGGTAGTTCCACCTACAGATAAGACTGCCTCACACTAACCACTATAAAACCCTATTTTCAGTTGCTTGTAACGTTGCCAAACTTTATCCATTAGGGGGCACAAGTTTTCCATACCGGCTGTCTTTCTCAGGCTGATTTTATTTTATTTTCTTAAATTTCAGCTAACACTGCTCAGCCATTTCTGAGACTGGGATTGGAGGAAATATATTATTAAAATGTTATTTGGCCAAGTTATGAGTGTCTGAGAAATCTCTTTGCGTATGCGCATTAGCAATTTTAGAGTTTGGCAACTAAATACTCCGAAGAGTCTGTCTCTCTTTGAATGCATGCCATCACCTTGCAGCATGTACATACCAACTGAACTGAATATGTGCCCTTCCCCACAGAACAACGGAGTTTGTAGGCTGGGCTAAAGGAGCTGAGCAGACTCTCTCTGCAATAGCTCCTCCCAGATGACAGGAAGATTGTGGAGCCAGGCACAGGAACTGACAATAGGGAGACTGTCTGTCCTATGCTCTCAGTGCTTCCCTCCTGGAGAGAAGAAAGAGGAAGCTGCCTGACTTGAATGCAGAAGAGGGAGAAACAGTGGAGGGGAAGACAGGGAGAGAACAGGAACAGGGGACATGAAAGAATTGAAGGAATCAAAGGGAGAGGATAAGCAAGAAAAGAGCAACATTAGCCAGGGCAGGGTAAGGGGAGCTGGATAGCATTAGAAGGCTGGATAGGAGAAGATGGGGAGTGAGGTAGGCTGCGGGCACAGAGCCAGAAGAATCTACAAGCATTAAAGCACGTTCTTTTCCTGAACCCAGCATTGAGCCCACGAGTCCTGGGTCTCTACATTCCCTTGCTGTCAGCAAATAGCCAGGTAAGCCACTGGCAAAGTGGGCGTCTCGTTCCCTTCTGGTCCACGTAAAGGAAAAAGAGGCCTATGCTATGGATCTAAATATCTGAATCCTGCTGCTGACCTAAGCTCTGGGTCAATTTGGTTCTACATGATGGAATTTCTGATTTTTCAGTTCTTTTTTTTTTAAGAAATTATATTTAAAAATATGAAAAGTTGAGGTTGCAAAATTAAGTGCTCGAAAGTTCAGAAATGTCAGTATGAAGTTTGCCAGTGCAACCATAATAATTTACCCTTGTGTCTAAGAATTATGATACTGTCTTTAATTACATGATCACATAACTATTTTGTTCTGCAGAACACCTGTCTCATTCAGTGCCCACATGGAGCTCTGACAAAGGAATTAGGGCTGTGTAGTGAAGAAGGCAGCCTCGTTTATTGCATTATTTTGAAGGTGTGCACTATTTGAAGAATTGGGGATGGCAGGAAGAGAAAGGAGAGTCTCGTGGTAAAGGCAGTTGAATGCTGCCCTGGAAAATAGGATTCTATCCCTGCCTCTGCCACAAAGATCTTATCTGACTCTGGGCAAGTCACTTAAACCAAACTTTTCACAGATGGTTACTATTTGTCCTTGTTTATTGGCTGTCCACCATGAGACATCTAGGGCTTGATCTGCAGAAATGCTGAGCACTCGCAGCTGCAACAAAAGACAGTGGGAGCTGAGCTTTGAACATATAAAGTGCTATATAATGATAAGCAATCTGAAAAGTCAAGGCTTAAGGGTTGCAAATTGGGCAGCCAAAATTAATGTATACTTGAAAATCTCTTTGGACCTCAGTTCTCCATCTGTAAAATAGGATTAATTAGACCCCTTATTTTCCCAGGGGTGTTGTGGAAATAAATTCATTAATATTTGTGAAAGACTCCAATTTTGTGGTGAGAGCACCATAGAAATACCCCTGTAGAAATTAATAATTCTCTATTCAGTGCAGGGTTTGAATGGAGTGTGTTTAAGGCCTAGGATCACACACTGAGTGAGAAGGATGAAAAGAAATATTGAGTTCACCTAATAAGGCAGCGATCTTATGGAAAAAAGAGTATGTCATCCTGTAATTAATGACTGTATCACAGTGCATACATGAGGGGGCCAAATTAAGGTTTCATATGCAACCTTGTTTCTGGTCCTTTCTAACTTTTTAGTGCTTGACTTTGCAAACTTGATCTTTTAACCCAGTTTTTTGGGATGTAAGATTTATAAGAGAATGGGCAAAACCTTGGTGTTAGGTGCTGGAGAAAATGTCACCCTTCAGAGGAGTTGTCAAACCAGCATCTTGAATAGTTGTCACACTAAGTCCCAGTAGAATCAGATGGAAACCAGAGTCTTGGCCATTTCATTACTGAGCACCAGGTGTCCATAAAATGTTAATTTTCAAAAATGAATTAATAATTACAGCTAATTATTGGCCAGTAGCCTCCAGCCATCATGCTTTAAGGCTGTGATCCCATCATAACTCATAAAGATCAGGCTAAGTCAGTAGTGGGATGTAAAATCCCTAAAGAAATTCAAGAGTTTCTGTAAATGGTGGTAATTCATTAGGTGGTATTCTTTTCCAGAGTTATTTGGGATTATTTGACAAGACCATCTTCCAAATGAGACTTAAAACTGCAGTCCTAATCTCTTGTGCTAATTAATAAATGCCATAGCATTACTCTCCCCCTGATGCCCATAGCAGAGTTTTAGTTCCAGTGTCCTGACCAAACTCTAAAGGCAAGTAGTTGTATTCTGCCTACCCAGATTACTCCTGTAGCTTCACATCTCTCTGCAAGAGAACATTTTTTGCTTTCTTCTTTTTTTAAAAATATGGATGCTATATTTCACCCTAGAACAGTGGTTCCCAAACTTTAACAACCTGTGAATCTCTTTCACTAAAATGTCAAGTCTCGCAAATCCCCTCCTAAAAATGAATATTTCCAGCGATTTTCTCCTTTACTCGAGTACAAATTATAAAAGCAGTGATCTTGGAAATATAACATTTGTTTTTATGACATGCTTATTACACACTATTTATTATTAATTATTAATCATTACAGCATTTTTATTACATTATGAAAACGGCAACACTCTTCCAGGATCTCACTTTCGTAACTTGTATCACTTTGAATAAGCCTGTTGTAAGACAAGGCTTCTCTGTTTCATCAAGGAGCATCAGATGTGAAACAGCATGAAGGTATTTAAGAAGCCAACTCAAAGGACAGGTCTACGCTATCCGCTGGATCGGCAGGTAGTGATCGATCTATCGGGAATCGATTTATCATGTCTAGTCTAGATGCGATAAATTGATCCCTGAGCGCTCTCCCATCACTTCCAGATCGATGCAAGAGATGCAGTCGACAGGGGAGCAGCAGCAGTCGATTCAGTGCTGTGAAGACACTGTGGTAAGTCAACCTAAATACGCCGACTTCAGCTACTCTATTCCCGTAGCTGAAGTTGCGTGTCTTAGGTTGATCCCCACCCCCAGTGTAGACCTGGGCAAAGAGTTCCTCCTACACAAGCATTCAGATCTCGAACAGTCCCAGCAAACAAACAAAGCTTGAACTTATTCTTCCTAATAATTTTAAAAATATTACTAGCTGCCTATTTAAGTTTAAAAACAGCAAAAATTATCCACCTTCCTTTCCATTTCTTATAAGGAGTCTTGAAGTTTAAATCTGCTCAGTGTGATAGATATGCTTACTTTGATCTGTTTAGCTCTTGGAAGTCCAGGGGCTCCAGGCTGCAGGCCCCGTGTGGCCCGGGGTCCCTAAGGACAGCTCTGTCCGCCATTAGGGAATTTTTTTCCCAAGAACCCTCTGTAACATTTTATGAACCTCAGTTTGGGAACCAGTACCCTAGAAACTGGAGCATTTCAGTGTGACGTAATTTATATAACACAATATGAGAAAGAGAGAGAGAGAGAGAAGAAAAAGTAAGATAAGAGTTAAATATTTGTTAGGAGGGAGGTGTCAGATTGCAGTTGCCTGAGTCAAAATGGCCATTTAAGGAATGCAGCTGGCTCTCTCTTGCAGATTTAAAGGGCCAGCTAAAAGTAAAGTCTGGTGGGGAAAGGTCAAACGTAAGGGTAAACTCAAAGTTGGAACTTAGGAATCACTGGAAATTATCCCGATTCCACAAAGACTTTTATGTGCATGTTTAATTTTACATGCTACAAGTTGCCTTCTTGAGCCTAAATCTCATTGAAAGACAATGGGACAAATTCCTAATTTCCTAAATAACTTTGGAAAATGAGGCTAAGTCCTGAGTTACTTAGGTGCTTTGGAAAATTTTATCCTAAGTCATTTCCACTAAAAGAGTGAACTGCATAGCATTTTGAGTTTCCTGCATTATTTGTGTCCCCCTCACTTTGAGTCTTTGTCAAACTGCGTGTCTCATATTCAGGCTTTGGCACATTGAGAGGGATGAATCTAAGCAATACACTTAAAATATGCCATTTTGTATTTAAGGGTGCCCTTTTGTTTTGTTTTCCCTTAAACGTGCTGCAATTCCTGCATAGTTTGTGTAGAACTACAGGGGATGTAGGTAGGAGACTGAAAAAGAAACTTGATCCCAGTCTGAATACTTGCAAGAGCACGTAGGTGTGGCTGCTCAGTATCATTATATTGATTATTTTGTTTGTTGAGACTGAAATTACAGTTTGTAAAATGTAGTTGTAGAAGGAACAAACCATCTCTGTTCTGATATCCATAGAAAGATTCGGGGGGCAGAAAGCGGGAGGAATTGCAAATGAATGTGAAAAGGCCATTTAGAAAATTGGTAACATTTTAAACTTTTTTCCACGAACAGTTTTGTCATACACTGTACTTTCCTCTTTGAACAGCAGCCCCACAAACTCTGCTAATGCCCCTCCTTTCAAGTCACATTATTCAGTTCATTATGAATGACTTTCAGCTGTTCTGTAAACTGTTATTGTCCAGGCTCCACCGCAGCAAAGGGTCACTTGCAGTTTCTATTATAAACCCAGTTTTCAGGTGTTTATTCTAAACTGGCAGTTTTCAAATTTGGGTTAAAACTTAGTGCACATGTTTTTTTCAGCCCAGATGTGCCTTCTCCCCCAAAGACACATTTAACTCTTTAGTGTCTGGACAGAGTTGTATATTAACTGCCATTTTAAAAGAAATATACATTTGTGAGACTTAAGTATTAATTTCTTTGGCAGCCTATAAATGACTAACATTCTGAAGGCAAAATTCGAAGATGTGGTTTTAGAAATTGGCCAATATTAAAGCTCTCTCAGGTTTTCAGACATCTGGGTGTTGATACTGGGTTCTGTTTTGTGTCTGTCTAATTTCTGCAACAAGGCCCCCATCAGACAAACAGCCCCACAGAGCTGGACCCCACTGTATACGTACAAAGTCCCATTCACTTCCACGTGAACACAATGGTCTGTCTGTGTGAGATACTAGCAGGATAATGGACTAAAAGTGCTAAATTCTTTACCACATATATTTGCAAGTCATCTTTAAAGAGATATTGTCAACATTAACGCCTATCTTTAAGAATAACATGACTTTCGTGGGATTCAACGCAACAGGTAGGGCCTGCTCACAAAGATTTGATTGCAGGGTCAGAGCTTAGATTATAAAAATTTAAAGAGCCTCTTAAAAGAAATCTAATGCACTTTTCACTATTGTTGGTGCCTGCTTACTTGACAGTTCACTGCTTAGCTTTGGACACTGAAATAAGATACCTAGGCTTCACTTTTGTTTCTAGTAGGTTTCCCTTCTCATTCGCCTTCACTAGCACATATAGTTTGTAGGGAAATATTTAAGTCCCCCAGTGAGTTACCACTGAAATTTAAAATAAGGCACAAAAAAAAAATTTATTTTTTAGGCTTTGTAAAATATTTCTAGAAAATAATAGC
>ML677350.1:21057984-21227984 GCA_007922305.1 Dermatemys mawii | reverse complement strand
ATTTTTGGGCTGGGCGTCCCATATAGGGAAACGAGTTCACGGAGGGGATTATCACGAGACGTGGGCAGTCAGTTTAAACAATGATTTAAGGGTGGCATATAACAAGCGGTGCCCAGCGTGTGTGCGTGGCAAATCGCCCCCCTGGACGGGTCTGACTGGGAGTTTGGGGGTGCGCTTGGAAGTTCGGGACCAGCTGAGGAAGGAACTAAAACACTGGAGTTCTCGGGCAGTTCTGAAAATCCCAATCTGGCAGCGCAGAGTTAGTACGGGAGGGGTTTTCACTTTCTCTTTAAGGGGCTTTCCTGGGATTAAGTAATAGCGCCAGAGAGATGACTATCTTTTCCTACCTCCTGTTTTGCCTGGGCAACTTTTTTTTTTTTTATTTGAGGGTGCTCTTTCCCGGAGTCCGTTTGTGGAGGCGGATGCTGAATGGCTTCTGTAGAGGTCACTGTGTGTGTGTGTGGTTGTCCCTGGTGTTTGTGTCTAGCATATACATGTGGGTTTGCTGACTGCACTCTCAGGCTCGTAAATTTTCACCATGGGAAATTACCAACAAAGCCCAATCTGTCTCCTGGCTGCTTTGCACTTTCCGAGGGCGGCTGTACTTGAGTGAGCTGCAGAACGGGAGGGGGGAGAAAGAGGAAGGGGGGGGGGGTAAGGGGGAGAGAGGTAAATAGCCTTAAATCGGAAGGGAGCTGCTTTCTCTGTGGTCTTCCTCCAGAGCTGCTTGGGCTCTGCTGGCTCAGTAATAACCGAGTGACCTTTTCTTTTGCTGTATTATGTCTGGCTGGTAAGGGATTGCATTTTGCAGCTGATAAAGCCCTGACTTCATTCAACGCGGCTCCTCACACGCTGCTTTTAGGTAAGTTGTCTTCAGCCAGGACGGCGAGAGACAGCCTTGGATTGCGAGATACTAAAAGGCGGACACCTGTAGCTCGGACGCGGTCAACACAATTACTTGACGGATCCTTGAGGACCTCATTATTTTAAACTTAACAGAGTAGCGAGCTTCTCCCCCCATCTCTCCCGCTCATCCCTATATTTTTCCCCCAAACAATGCTGCTTTCTGACCTTTCCCAAGGAGAAGAGCTACAAAGCAGCCACTGTGCTTATTGAACTGCCTCCCCCTGTATCGCTTAATTGAGAAGGTAAGTGAGGCAACCGTATACATGAGCTTTGGGTCATTTGTGTGTGTGCGCATCTTTCTCTCTCTCTCTCTCTCTCTCGCCTAATGAGTCATAAGCTTGGGCTGCAACACACACAGTCGCTCGTCTCTGCACTGCAACTTTCACTCAAGCTTGCAGCTCCGCCGAGACGGTTTTGTTTAAATCATGCGAGGCTTCATTATTTTAATGATGAGACATGAAATACAGGCGATCGGAGGATGCTGAGCAAGACCCGCGCAGCTGACTGGCTGGAGAACCAGCAGCCAAAGTTAAGCATGAAACTGCAGCAATGCCCACATATTTATTTTTTTTCCCCCTTCCAGAGCGGCTCGAGATTTAGTCTCAGTGATCAGGGGAGCAGGTGGATGGCTTCCCTCTCTCTGCTTTAATCCCAGCCCCTCCCTTTATAACAGTTTAATTTGTAACTGGCTCTGTTATTTTGGAGCTCCCTTAGATGGGGTCCAGCAATCAGCATTCGTCCATGGCCACAAATGGATGTTTGGTTTTTTCTTGCTTGTTAAGGCAAAGCATACGGGGGGTGGGAGAGGGTTTAGTGAAATGTCAAATACACAGGGGGTAATAAACGGACTCAGGGTGATGTGTATATTTTTTACATGGGTACGTATGGGAGAAGGGTAGCCAGATTGGTGTTATGAAATACTAGATCTATTTATGATCTTTTTCATATTGAACACGATATGGTAGGCTAACGCTGCATGTGACAGTTTAATCAAATCCATTTGTTACCACGAAGCTAAAAGAGACCGCTGGGATTCTAGGATTACGGGCAGAGTTAGGGAAGCATGTGGTTTTGTCATTCGCCATCATTTTGCACACTGCTACATTGCAAGTGGCTCGGCTTGTGTTTGTTCCACCAGTCCCCTAACCTCCACCTACCCCCCCCACACCCCACCCCCGACTCCAGAGTGCCTGCACAATAGCCCAGCTTCGGCTGTCTGGTGTGTGTCTGGCTGCAGCGCATAAGACTCCTCGTTTGACCCAAACTGGGCAAACACTTGCTACTTTGGCTGGGATTCGGCGCTCAGCGAGAAGGAGCGATCTAGGCACTCTTAAGTCAACTCATGCAGAAAAAGGAGAAAAGTTTTGGTAAGGTTTCGATCTCGTGGCTGAGTTTGCACTTAGGAGCAACGGTGCACTCTCTGGGAGTGTTAAAAAGGCTGATTTTTTCCTTGTAAATACATTGCTGTAGTGTGTGTGTGTTCTAAAGAGATCTGAAATACTGCTTCCTCGAACAGTTTTGTAGGACTGCTGCTTAAGCCAATTAATCTTGCTAGATGCAACAAATATTGTACATTCTCTTGCAACCCTTTGCCCCGTCCCAGTGTGGCTTGAAAAGGAATTAGCACAAAAGGCTTGAGCGTCTAACTCCAAAAGGGATCCTTTGTTGTAGAGTGTATGTATGTTATTTTTTTTTATTTTGCATGTGAGCTGCATCAAAATTGAACTCAGTCTTGCAAATCTCTTGTTGGCCTTTGCCAAGCACTAGCACTTTGCTGCCATGGTAACTGTAATTAAACTGATAAGAGTGGAAAAATGTCAGTATCTCTGAGCCTTGCAGCTGCATTGGAGAAAAAGGGAATCAAATTGGTTCCCAGCATCATTGCTCCCAAAAAAAAAAAAAAAAAAGCTGTGTTGGGGTAGGAACACAGTTAAGAAGCAGTTCCAGTGCCTGAGATGGGGGGGACATCTGTTTGTATTGATGTCCCTTAGGGGGCTACAGCCTGCTGGGATGCTGTGGGCCAATGAAGAAAGAGAAACAACCTTTTAGGCCCAATCTAGCTTTCAAAAGGGGAGGTGGGGAATCTTTTGTTTGGTGTCTCCTGGCAATCGAATAGCCATGTTGGCCAAATTCTTTAATCTGTGTCAGTGCTCCCAGCTGTGGGACTACATTCCTATTTTAGCATCTATCTAACCTCCCCTTCTCTTCTCCCCCCCCCCCCCCCCCCAACATTCATCCTTTAAAGAAAAATCTGATTTATATATGTCTTTAGAAGCGGGGGTGAAGTTTTGTTATTTACTATAGCAAAATTAGCAGAAGAGTATACAAAAGAATCACATTCAGAATACTCAAAAACCTTACTTGTTTAAAAAAAAAAATTAAAAAACCCCTGGGTGTTATGGAGTTGCGGTTACTTTGTGTTAACTACAGAAGCTGAGCCTGTGCGGATGAATGGCACAGAACAAGAGAGCATAATGGAAGCAATCAACCGTTAGGCTGATTCACAATGCAATCCAGGCAATTAAAAGCTCACCAGAGTTTAAATGAAACGGTTCTACTTATTTCTGCGCACCACACTGCACAGGCTATTATTTGTCTCTCTTTTTAATTATGATTTCCCTTAACCTGTCAAATAACTCGGAATAGCAGGCTCTCGGAGGCAATAAGAATTTTCCACAGAACAATTTACATGCCAATCTGAAACTAGTTACGACTCCTCATGTGCTGTAAGCAAGTTTATGAAATGTATCTCCGCTTATGAACACTTAACTTCTTTAACACTAGTCGATCTTCTTTCCCCTGAATGGTTGGGAGGGAAGCTGTGGGCTGCTTTATAAGTGTGTGACTACAAGCATGTGGGGCATCTGAAAAGCAGGGGCACTAGAACAACCTGAATAGTGGGGGTGCCAAGAGCCATTGAACCAAACTGTAAACCATATATATGATGGAAACCCGGTCAAGCTAGGGTGTACCACCCTATGCTGAAAAATGTTTTGGGTTTCCCCCTCCCCTGAATCTTTAGCTCTTGTGTTGATTTTGTGTATTTTTTGTTTGAAAATGCTTTAATTTTAAGATTACACAAATTATCTAAAGTAATCTTGTTTAAAACACAGGCAAAACTTGGCCCTTTGTGAGGTATAGCCCATGGATATTGGTAGGAGCTGTGCCTAACCAAGGGCAAAATTTATCCCTAAGTGCTCAAATGAGCTAGTGCAGAATAAGAATGGAAAAGGCAGATGCTTAGACTCTGATACTTTCCTTTAAGACTGAACATAAAATATGTAGGGAAGAACAGTACGTTCTGCCCAGCACCTTCCACAATGTGGGGCACTGATCTTCATTGCAAATACTCTGTCTGGTTATACCAAATACTTGTTTCCCTCAAATTGAGGAAGAGGGTGAGTAACGGTTATACAGTTGGTTCTTTGCTGTACACTCTATTTTCAGGAATCTGTTTTCCCCCTTTCTCTCTCCAGTCTTCTCCTTTTTGTGGAGTTGATATCCACAAATTGACAGCCATTTCATGGTACATCCCAAATAGAAAGGGAATGAGTCATTTTGAAGGATTTGGTTATGGGAGACTAAAGTAAAGTCCAGGGATCAGCAAATCAGAAGATAGAAATCTTCTCTTACCTTTCACCAGGGATTCAAAGGGTAGAAGATGGTATCTAGGAAAACTTCTTCAAGCTACAAAGGTGTGCTGTCTGCCATGACACATACTAGCAAGGCTGTTGTGTGTGTTTTGTTTTTTTAAAATCAGGACTATTAAGAAAAGTTAATTTGAGAGTGGCACACTAGGGTCAGTACTTGTGATTGGTCAAGACTATAGATCTAAGATTTATAATGGGTAGTGCCCTGCACTGCTGTGTAGGGAAACCTTGATTTTTAATTTTACAGATCAGGTGCTCAACTCACTGAATTGAGTGCATTTTGGAAAGGCTGATCGCAGTTGCCCGTTCTGCAATGACCAGTCAAACGGAGTGTTTCGGTGTTGACTTTACCCTCAGAGTCCTCCAATTCTTCCTTAGAACAGAAGTATTCAGACAGTGGTCCATGGAGAGAGCTGACTGAGTGTAAGATGCTGGCACTCTATATTTCAGACTAATATTTTTGGCCATTTTTTAATTTAATTGATCACTTTCCATGTAAGCAATTCCTATAGTTTCCATAAGGATCATATTGGATCCTTAATGGGTGAGAGCTTGTCCATGAGACCATCTGTGTTAATGTGACCCACACAATAGAAAAAAAAATTGGAAACTGCTTGAGAAATGAGGGGATAGAAATAATCCAGGGTTTAGAAAGAGGGAGGTATAGACTAAGTCTACCAGGCACTGCCAACACCTTTTTGGGAGAGCGGGAGGGAGGAGGGTGACGGGTGAGGCCCTACAGAGGACTTTTAGAAGAAGTGAAAAAAGTACTAAACTACTTGGAAACAAATTTCAAGCAATGTTAAACATCAGTTGTATTGGGTGGATTTTCACCAAAAAGGAATGAGGCATTCAATCTAATGCAACTGATGTGAAAAACCTCCCCTTTCCCCAATGGCCCTGACAAGTGTTGTCCCTCATTAGAAGGAAGATCTTGCCAATTGGATGCATCTGAGCAACCTTTACCTTGGCCCCAAGCAAATAGGTGGCATCGGTGGGCTGGGGCATAAGAACGCCCTCTTCTCATGTCTCTGATTCAGGAGCAGTGAATAGTTAAAAATCTTGATGTTGCCTTTGACCATGTCCTTACCTTTTGCATGACATTTTCTATATACTTTTCCAGTTGGAAGACCCTGCAGGCCATAGCTTTTATTTATAACGTGATGACCTCAGACAAGCCTTTGGGGAATCATGAGGTTTGATTATTTTAATGCTCAGTTTTTTTGAGCCTTGCATCAGTTCCTGAAGCTTGTTCACTTCAGACTGCAAAAGGACATTTGCTTGCTGGTTTGATCAATTCGAATCAGATTGCCAGCCTGGATTCTCTACCATGGTTGCCTAGCAAGTGAAAATTTTTAGATTTAAGATTTTTATTTTATTTTAAAGCCCTTAGCTCTTGGTTTAACCTGGATTCCCTCAAGCTAAAGTTTCAGGTCCTAATACAGTCCTTCATCCTTCAGAACTTTTAAAACAAAATTCCAGGCAATTTAGGCTTCTTATTCATCAGTCTTTTTTATTGGTTTATATTGTGGTTTGGAGACTGCCTTGTGTAAAGACATGCATGGCACTGATATTTAACAAATGGTTATTTCAGAGGAAACTTTAAACGCTGAGGTTTCTTTCCTTTGAGTGGGTATTAAATATCCAGTGGGATTTTTCCATAAGGTTTTTTTCTCCAGTGTTCTTGACAAGTTTTTCAAAGGTGTTCTGCTGTGTGCTATTTGATGGCTGCCCTTAACCCCTCCCACAATATGGCTGCATTTACATAGTGCTCTATGCATGCTGCTTGTGGGTGGAGGAGCATGGTATCAGGCAGGGGTTCTCAAACTTTCAATGTGCAAGACCCCTTTTTGCGGTTTGGCGCGCACCCTTGGTATTCTGCCGAATTGCCGCCAAATGGAACACTGCTGGTTTTGGCAGCACTTTGGCGGACTCTGTGCTTCTCTCTGTCTGTGCCGAAATGCTGCCAAAAGCAGAAATGTTTCACTCTGCGGCTTTTTGCTGGAGACAGAGAAGCGTAGTGTCAGCCGAAATGCTTCTGAATGGAAAGGGAGCTTGTGACCCCCACTTTGATAACCCCTGGACTGTAAGGTGCCATAGAAAGTGCTTAAGGAACTGGCCTATGACATTTTCTTTCCTGGCTCTGCTGCGGGCTTCCCGTGTGACCTTGGGGAAAGTCACTTAATCTGTGCCTCAGTTCTCCATATGTAAAATGGGGATTATGTTCATATCTGCTGGGAGTGGTGAAGATCAATTAATTGAGAGATGCTACGGTGCTGGGGGGGGCAATACAAAGAGAAAATTGCTCAGTTTTTATGAGCTGTTGGCATCTCTCAAATTAGCACTTCTGTATTTTGGGTTAATTTATGTTGCATGCTAAGTATTTTACATGTAATGAAATGTTAATCTTACAAATGGCTAATAAATTTTGGGGCGGGGATGGGACCATATTAGGGGTATGGCACTGTGTGAGTGGGGATTACTGTCCTAACTTCAGTGACCATGGAGCTTCTGAGGTAAAACTTAATTTACTCCCTGTGTGCTCTTCCCCCCCCCCCCCCCCAAGTCTCTTAACTGGATCTAGAATCTATGCAGACCACAATAATCAGGTGTTTTCACCTTCACTTAAAGACCACTTGGAATCTACAGCTGGTGCAGAATGCAGTAGCTTGTCTTAAAGGCCTATTATAATAGTGTTTCAAAGTCTATGCTGGCTTCCTGTTGGTTTGGGTGAGCTTAGGGCTTGTCTATACTGACATTTTATAGCGCTCTAACTTGCTGGCTCGGGGGTGAAAAATCACTCCCCTGAGCGCTTTAAAGCGCTAGTGTGGACAGACTCGGAGCACTGGGAGCTACGCTTGGCTCCCAGTGCTTCGAGCTAATCCCCTTGTGGATGTGGATTACCACGACAGTGCTTTGAAGTTTCAACTGTAGCCATGCCTCTATTCTCTTACCTAGCTCAGGTTTTAGCTTCCTTCTGGTATGTTACCATAACTGTTGAGATTGGCTAATGAGTTAAATCTTGCAGTCCCCAGCTTTTATAGCAGTGGGTAGTAGGGCATTCTTGGTGAAGAGTCCATAACTCTGGATGCTGCTTTCCTTCGTTGCTCTCACAGAGCACATGTCCAGACTTCAGGGCATGGAGCAGAGCCCTTCTATTTTCCCATGCTCTGTCTGAGGAGGGAGAGCAATGGGTGTGGGTAATAACACTTGATTCTGTGTTGGGGTTCCTTATTATATTGCTTAGATCTTTCACATTTGTCTGTGAGAAACTGTGATTGTAATATTTATAACTGGGTGCACCCTTATTAAAAATACATAAACTTAGGCTTGGCTTGAAACACAAGTTAAAAATATAGTAATGAGTCCGCGTGTGTTTGGTGCATGCTCTTTGTTGCTTGCCTGATGTAATGCAAGGAGCAATAATGTAGCTCTGTTAGACTTTTAAAGGGGGAGGACTTTGAGATT
The DNA here is from genome assembly GCA_007922305.1 of Dermatemys mawii. Classification (NCBI taxonomy): domain Eukaryota; kingdom Metazoa; phylum Chordata; order Testudines; family Dermatemydidae; genus Dermatemys; species Dermatemys mawii. The sequence goes on along the minus strand of ML677350.1, from coordinate 21,219,960 downwards.
CTGGGGGGCAGAGAAGGGAAATGCTTGGATTTTAAAGGGTAAGTCTGATGACCTATGCTGATCTGGTGTGGGGATTCAAACTAGTAACCTAAAGACACTCATTTTCAAGATCTTTTGAAGATCTTTCAAGATGGTTTTTTTTACCCTGTGCACTGTTAAAACTAGTGCAATCGAGCCCTACTCCTGATTGTGTCCTTGGATGATACAGCAACCAAGGCATTGTCTACAGTACGGGGGGAGATCGATCTAAGTTAAGCAACTTCAGCTACATGAATAACGTATCTGAAGTCAATGTACTTGTATCTGCTTCCCACAGGGTCCACCCTATGCTCTGATAGGAGACACTCTCCCATCGACTCCTCTTGCGCTTCTCATTCAGGTAGACTACAGGAGTCGACGGGAGAGCAGTCTGGACAACTTAGCAGGTCTTCATTAGACCCGCTAAATCGACTGCTGATGCATCAGTCATTGCGCATCAATCACCCGGTAAGTGTAGACAAGCCCTATATAGTATAATCATTTCCAGTTCTCCTAGTCATCTAACCCCCACTCCCTTTAACTTAATTTTGCAACTTGTAGATGTCAGCCACTCAACATCTCATAAGTGGCATTTGCTGTTTTATCTAAAGCTATATTTCCATTTACATCTATTCAGGAATGTTTGTTATAACAAGTGTTAGTTCATAAAATGGTATTATTCTATAGCACTGTATACTGGGAAATCAGGAAAAGTGGATTCTGTTGATCTGCTTGTCGGTGGATCACTGACCTTGTGCAGGTCATTTAGGGCCAATAGAGCTCTAGTGCTATTTAGTCTGGATGAAAAGTGTTCACAGAGAAATTCTCATCACCTTCTAACTTTCACTATTTGGTCACTTTTTTAGGTGCCTAAATGGGAACTAAGCTTCCAGAAATCTGGCCCTAACTGTTGAGCACTCTTGAAAAGCTAGACTTGTAACTCCTAATTGCTTCAATTTTACCATCTATAAAATTGGGAACACGTGTGCTTAATATTTGTGAATCCTTTGGATGTGCTGAATACTAAATATCAAATTCAGGATTTTTTTTGGCTTCTGATTCAACTCTTACTCAAACTTGTTCACATTTTTGGTCATTAGGAATTTTACACTTATATATTTTTACCCATTATGAAGTAATTTTTGCTAAGTGACTGAGAAAGCAGGGATGTTGGAGAGAAGGTAAGGAACCTAGCAGAGATCTGCACTAACCAGTTAGATTAAATGAATCTTAATGCTATTGTCAATGTGATATTAACTATTTAAATCATGCACTTCATCTAAAGAGCTGTCTATGCATTAGGAAGAAAAATTCACACCTGTGAAGGGGAGACTTTTTATTTATTTCATTCTTCTCTCTCTCTCATTTGCTTTATTTCAGGTATACAAATGCTCTCAGTCCAGCCAGACACCAAGCCGAAAGGTTGTGCTGGCTGCAACCGTAAGATCAAGGACCGGTATCTTCTAAAAGCCCTAGACAAATATTGGCATGAGGACTGCCTGAAGTGTGCTTGCTGTGACTGTCGTTTGGGAGAGGTGGGCTCCACCTTGTACACCAAAGCAAATCTTATCCTTTGTCGCAGAGACTACCTGAGGTAGGAGGGAGTTATTGTTGTCTAGTATGTAAGCACTGTAATTCTGTTTTATCTTCCTAACACCGTAAGAGACCTTGGAACAATAAACACCTGATTGCTACAAAATCTTTGCCCAGTACTGTACAGATAAATGCCATGATAGAGAAAATACTTCAACTTGAAGTAACCCACTGCATGCATTCTTAAAGTATAATGCTCAATGTAAAATATATAGATGCCAGTCTGACAACACTGGAGTATGAAGCCTTCTGTTGAGAGGAGAGCAAGCAGTGTAAGCATTGTAGGTTTTGCACTCTGCTGTGCTTCCACCCCTAACTTGGAGGAATCCTTTTTACCTCTTGTAACGAATGCAGAATTCTAAAGGTCACGAATATGTTGCAGATTAATTGGTCTATTTAGACTCTGCTGGTGTTTTAACTTAGTGCTGTTTAAAACAGTACTATGTTGTTATGCACTAGGAACCCTTAAGTGCACCCCAGCAAAGTCTACATGGACCCATTAATGTACAATATGTTAGTGAATGGTAGAACTCTCCCTCTCTTAAAGCTCATTACCCCACTGTGCTGACAAGCCCTAAAATAGATTTGGTGAGAGGTCTAAAATGGCCATACACTCCAGAAAAACATAGCAACACGAATGTGAAATTATGATGGTAATCACTGGTACTCAACTGGCTGGCAGCCTCATTACATCTTCCTGCCTTAATGATGATCAGATTGTGGGAGGGGAACACAGGTGTGAGCTCTGCTGCTACTTGGTACCTCACATTTAGTTACATACTCTCTGATCTGTGATGCAACATGAGGTGCTTCAAACGCAGTCTTGTGTAATGTGGCATGTTTTTCCTTTGAAGCCTACCATTACAGGTTAGAGAACACTGAACTAAATGCAAGGCAGTGCACCACAGGTGTGGTGCAGCTCCACATAGTTTGCACCCTGAGATTGTTGTGGCGAGGGTGCCAGTGAAGTACCTAGTGAGGTCTTATTCCAATAAATTGGTACAGTTGCTTGAAAAGGTTGGAAACCATATCTAAAGGAATTATGTACAACTGTCAGTCAGATACTCATGGCCTTAGTCTCAAAATGCAGAAAAACAGCTTCTTTTCTGGTGACCAATCTAGCTTCTCTAATTTTCAAACTAATTTTTAAGGTGGTATGTGTTTTCCCCCCCCTTATTTCAAATGATTATGCAGTTGTTGGAGGGGCGGGGAGGGGAAGGTCACACAAAAAAGCCATTATGGAGTTACAAGCTTATCGGTGTCTTTGTATTTGCTAGCAGCTGGTTAAGCAAATTTGGGGCTTTTGAAATAAAGGTGTGTTCCCTGAGCCTCTCAAATCAACAGTACAAAATTATCAAGCATTGGGAACATTAGGTGGTGACCATTTTGTTGTGTGGTGCAGATTAGAACTCAGCTTGTTCTTCTGTGGCTGCTTGGGGTCTGTACAGTTAGCTCAAGTGAAAACTTTATTTGCCAGCAGATTGAGCTTGAAGACAGTTTGACCTAATATGCAAGTAGGAAGAGACCCATTTCTACATAGTCATCTGTCTGAATATAGCCACGCTTGAAACCTGCGTGTAAGTCAGTACACAGTGTTTGCTTTACTGATTAGCGTAACTACAACAAATGGGAGATAAATTGTGTCACTGTCAAGTTTAAATATTTCTCATTTGGCTGTGGATTCATCAAAATTTAGTCATGGTGCTTATTCTGTAGTGATATTTGCGAGTGCATAGATTCAAACTTTGTATTTTACTAAACTTCAAACTGATGCATTTCAGGTAATTGCAGACAGTGCTATTCCTCATTGCCTTACCACTTAGCTATGCAGTGAATCTATACAAGTAATCCTTGTTATAAAGCTAATGAAGAAGTTAGTTGTTCTCTAGCTTTGTACAAACATGAAAACTTATTTGAAATGTATATGAAGAATAAATTACTTTGTACTAATGAACAGATTAGGGTTAGATTGCAGCTTCAAATCATCCTCTTAATCTTTATTTTAACTGTAAACGGAGTTTTAGTCCGTTACATACAAAACCATTAGCTTCCTGTTAATTTATGTGGTGCCCTCTAGAGGATATGTGACTTCAATGATACTGAAAGAGTGTAAAATAGTTCAAACAATTTCTTTCTGCTGATTGTTTTTCAATAAGACAGCCATTCCAGAAATTCTGTAAGCCATAATGGAGCCACTCTGTGTGATTTACATGGTCAGATTATCAAACTGGGGGAAGGAGGATGTCCTAGGTCACTTGCAGGGAGCCTTCCTTCAAATCTTGTGTGCGTACTTAGAAATTCATTCTGAAAAGTAGGAGTTTATCAATAGCTGCACCTTGATGCCATTGTGATTTGGCACTATATAACCTCCTTGAATATCTGGAACTGGTGAACTTGATTCAAACTAGCTCTCCTAGTTAATGACGTTAAACTAATTTTACTTTTAACTCCTGCTTTCTAAGCACTGGATGCCTCTAGTAAGATGTAACAAGCTATGTCCCAGAGGATCCATTGGTGGCTTCATCCTTAAACATGTGAGTTGTCCCAGTGACTTCAGAGGGATAATTCACATCCATTAGAGGGGCATTTGCTGGGGGCGGGTGCTGCAGGAATGAGCCCTGTTCTGTTAAGCAGGAAGGAATTTCACTTGTATAAAAGGGCTCAGTAATAGAAATAACTTTCCATGAAAATGAGATGCAGAATATAGTTTCCCTGCAGGCTTCTGTCTCCTGCTCTCACAGTCTTAGGTTAAGAAGTGAAGACTTAATTTAAGGAATTTAGGTTCACACTCATATTTTGCATCCAATTATAGTAAATGGAACATACTATAAATACAAACTGTTTTTCTCCAGAAATGTGAAATGGCATCTTAATGTATCAACCTATCCCAATTTGTCCTCCATTCTGAGTGGCAGCATGTCCATTTACAAGTGTGATATTCTCTTTGAAATCTGTCATTATGGCAGTTAATGACCAGTTGTTATGTTAACAGCCCAAGGGCTGTTAACATATCAGACTGGTTGTTAACTGGAAGGTTATTACAACTCATACCTGTGGTTTAAATAAGTATGAAATATGCTTTGGTTATGTATCACAGGGAACTTTTACAAAAAACTTTAAAATGGAAAATGCCCATTGTCACCTTTCTGAGGTGGCAGGGTTTTTTCTTACTCTATCTGCTCACTTGACTTTTGCATGTTCATTAACACCACAGGGCAGCATCCTTATTTTAGGCGCAAAAAGCGTGCGTGGCCCTATCTCCAGGATTGCTACTCTGCTTGCGCGCACATGTGCCGCAGTGGATGTTTCCAGATGCATGGTAATGTGTGCCGCACATCTGAGACTAATATCTGGCCCAAAGTGTAAAATGAGAGGCTGACAATTACATGTAACTCAGTTGCATTAAATAATGAGCTTCCTCAGAAGCAGTGAAAATATGAAACTACAGCTGTGCTAAGCTAGTAGCAATGTAGGTCAATCACCCTTTTCACTTAGGTTTTTAACTACGCAAACCCTGCTGAGCGACCAATGACTACAAAGTGCCATGTCATTCCTATTTAATTTTGGCAGCATTTCACTGAAGAGCAGGCATTCACATAGCTAAATTATCTTCACCATTTCTGGTTTTAACTCAGCTCCATGACACTAAATGTTAGAGTGCATATCTCTTAGTAAACACAAAGAAATATGGTTTCTGATTTCTTTTTTTTAAAAAAATCCATCTCAACATGGAAATTGAATTAGGAACTTTTATTACTTTTGCCAGGCAAGATCTCTAGCCAGGCAAACAGATCATGGAAGGATTCGCAAAAGAAATATTAGAGTGGGGTTTTTTGCATATAGGATTTTTGTGGGAGAAGGAAATATAAAACAACATTTTTCCTTTTTTTCTTATAGGCTTAATGATTGATTTAGCTTGTGAATTTACTATGGACTTTAAAAGTATTGCTGAACAGCTATAAAGATGACTAGATTACTTTTTGTTAGGGAAGATAGTGAATTCTATTTTATTTCCTTTGCTTTTGGCTGAAGACTTCAGAGACAAACCACGTTGTAAAGAATGAAAGCATATGACAAAGTAAAGCGTTCAGGCATAAACATCATAAAGATATTGCATCTGTGAAATATTTAGATTGTGGAAAGATGGATAAGGTTTGCAGACCGCAAAGATATGAATTGTTTGAGTTTGATTGTCTTGCCTGTACAGTTGCCCTTACTCCAAAGGTGGTAATTATTTAAAAATACATAATAACAGGAATAGTTTGAGTGAAATTCAAAATATCTTAAAATATCTCATGGTCTGCTGCTGATTAATAGCTCCTGGGTTCCCCTCCGTCCCCCCTTCCTTAGCATAGTTGAAAATGTATTTTAAAAAAACTGCAGACACCTAGGATATTAACTTATCCAAAAAATACCTACATACATGAAAAACTGAAGTGTTTTTCCAGAGACTACACCAGAGTAGTTGGGTATGGAGTGTAATCTAAACTGTACCGTACTTAATCAGCTTTTTTAACTCATGGTAGGAGCTGTCAAAGAATGAGGCAATAAGTCGCACTGAACTCCCAGTTTACCTACTTACATGTGTTTGCAGGATTGGCTCATAAGAGCTCACTTTTCTTTACTAAGGGCCTGATCCTGGAAAGCCTTATTTAATTTAATAATCTTGTTGGAGTCTACAGGACTATTCATATGAGTAAGTTTGCAGAAATGAACCCTAAAACAATAGATATATTAAAATCAATGTCAGACATTGCATCTTTTTGCTTGTTAGGAATTTGTAGTTTGTAAGATGCATGTGTTAATAAAAATGACACTAATTATATGTGCTGTTAACATTTTCTTTTAAAAAAGCTATTCTATAAAAATTCCATTAGGAAACAACTTTTCCATTAACTGCTAAAGCATGGGGTGAGATCTCCAGAACACTTGTCTATCATTGCGCTTGTATAGTTTGTCTACCAAATACTGATAACTAGTAATACTTCTCTGATAACATCCTGCCTAGTTAAACCAATGTATGTAATTTTATCCATTTTAGCATTTAATATGGCACATTCAATTACACTGTAATAATTTAGTGTTTAGTCACATACATCAAAATGCTATAATTTGAGATTATGCTTTAGCAATTGTACTAAAGTTTGCTAGTGAAGCTTAATGATATCCAGCGGTTCCATGTTTGCTACTCTTTTCTGGTATATTTTTCTTCAAATGTGCAAAGTTTTAAACAGTGGCATATTTCAAAGCACTAAGTTTTATACAAGGTGTAATTTTCAAGTGTGCAAATGCTCCTTGAAAACAAGCCACTTTGTTCATTGTTAAACTATCTCATTAATCCCACGACTGTGCTTGAGGAATTTCAGGAGAGCTGAAAGCCGACATGAAATTTCTGGAGAACTTACACATGAATGTGCACTACATTTTGAAAACTGATACTGCTATTATATGGTATGTGCGTGGCAAATAATAGCACTACAAAGATTCTGTCAATTGATTAAAATTACAAAACAATTTGTTAATTTTAAACTAGCTAAACCAAATTCTATAGGATAGTTTAAAAATTCTATAGAACTTTGTTCTCTTTTGAATTTTACAGGATTTTGAAGAGTTTAGATCTTAAAATAGAATATAGTATCCTCCGTTTCTTTCCTATTTAAGTCAGTAGGACTCCCCCATAAGTGAATTTCAATATCTGTAACACTTTATGTATGAAGTATTAGCTATATTTAATAGGTTGCTTCTTCTGTAGGTGTAATTAATCTCAAATGCACATTGACTGAGAATAGTTTTATGAGAATCGATAGAACAAAGTTTCTTAACTTTAGCAATGTTTTGGTATCCGATTTAGTGTATTCTTTCAATGCATCTTAAGTGCTGGTTTATAATCTAGTAGTCTACAAAAATAAATACAGGAGTATAATTGTATGCCTGAGAATAAAGTATCTGCATATAACAAATTTTAATACTATTTGTCTGCCAGTGCAGTGTGGTTTTTTAAAGCCAGATTAAAATTTCTATTTTTTTTTTTTTTTTTTGGCTACTGTCTGCAATTTTCCTGGTGGGTGGGTGGGTTTTTTTAATGCTATTTTACTTCTCTTCATTTTTACAAATACTCTACAGTATGATTGTTACTTTTGGGAAGATAAATTCCTGAATCTTTTTACCAGGGACAGATGGCTTAATTTTTAGCCTTCAAATGTGACTTAGATGTACTATATTTTCCTTTTTTCAACTTTAACGTATGCTTGTTTCCCAGTATTAAATAGAACCTTTCTGGTGGCTTATAAGCAAGCTAGGAATTTTCAAGGTATCCAAGATGCATTTTATGCAAAATTTATGGCAGATCAAATAAATGCTGTTTGATAGTAAAGCAAAAAGCTTAATAAAACTAACTTTCCTCAATCTTTCCCAGACAGAAATTTTTTTAAAATGGAACACACCATGTATTTTTCCCATTGAAAATTGAATAAAATATTTCTTGACACATACATATTTGAGAACCAAAATATCTCTGTACAATAGATTTTCAATGATAAAGGCTATCAGTTTCCATTTAGCAATCATAGGTATACTAAAATATGAGGGCATATATTGTTACCAGATGCCTTGTGTTTTGAAAGCTTATTTTTCCCAGTGGAGACTTTATGGTGACATAGAAGGCCCTTTAAATAAATCTAAATGATATCCCCAAGCTTAGTCTGTCTGGCCCAAATATAATACTTGAAATGAATTTTTGATTCTAATGTTTTTGGGAACTGAATGACTGAAGCCATTGCCAAGAAATCTCCTTGTAGTTAAGCAGTTATAAATCGTGACATTTTGGTATTGCTGCTATCTTCTATCCTTCTTTGACTGAGACTCCAAATTATTCTAAATTCATGGGCTGTTAGCCATTGATCTCTAGAGTCCCATCTTTTCTTTGTTTTTAGGTGGCCATGGAAATGAGTCATCTATTTATTTCAAAACATTAGAGTTTGACATCCCTAGGAATACATCTTTCCTTTAAGAATAGATATTGACTCCATTATCAAGTTCTCTTTTGAATACAGGATGGACAGTGTAGTTTAGACATACCTGACTTGGCAGAAAAAATGTTTGTTCTGTTCTGGAGGGCATATTTGGGATTAAATGCAGCCCACGGTAACTAAATTTCAGATTTACTTGCAGTGCTTATTCTGCAGTTTTCTAATATTTAGAATGTTGTAAGAGAGATCCTTTACTGCATTCCTAACCCCAAAGTATATGAAAGTAGGGGCACATCTTTACTGCACAACAGCAAGGACATGAACAAAACTCACTGAAGTAACTGAAAAGTAAATACAATATTTCCACCAAAATCCAAAAATATGTATCATTCTGTTATTAAAATGAAAGGATTTCCATTTTAACCTCAAGCCATTCATGCTTAGTTTAAAAAAGTCTGTTACAATGCAAGCATGTGTTCTTGGCTGGATACAGGAATTACATGGTGAAATTCTGTGGCCTGTATTATGCAGATCAGATGATGATGATTGTCCTTTTTAGCTTTAAAATCTGGTCCATGTCTGAAACAATCTATCACAGTACTTAAAGATGTATTGAAGTTTAAATATTTGAGAAGCCCCATTGATGTTAATGGGACTACTCAAGGGCTTAAATTTAAGCATGTGCTGAAATGCTTGGAGTATTCTATGCAGAATGTATATGTAAGGGTTTGTCTTCATGTACAGCACTACTGTTGTGCTGCTATAGCACTTCAGTGAAGATGAGAGAACTCCTCCCGTCAGTGAGAGGGAGAGGCAGTAGCTAAGTTAATGGGAGAAGCTCTCCTGTTGACAGCACTGTCTATTTAGGTGGGTATAACTCTGGCGCTAGGGGATGTGGCTTTTTTACACCCCCACGCAACATAGTGATACTGATAAGTCTGTAGTGCAGCCCAGGCCTTAGACCAAACTCTAGCCTCAGATCAAAACTGCAACTACCATTTGCTCAAAGAATTGCACTTGCATGGCTGAAAGTACAAGTGGTCCAAATTAACAACCGTGGGAGGTTTTTACTTGAGTTACAGTTAACTTTGTATTTGTTTTGTAACCAACGACACAACATGTTACAGAAATCTTCACTAGAGTCTTCAGATCTGGATTGGTATTCTACAGGAAATTCTCCTGCAGTTTGTGTTAAGTGGCATTCTGTAGTACTGTAATTTAAGTTTTTCATCTTTTCTTTTGCAAAAATAATGCCTTGTTTAGCACATACTGGATGAAAGTGAGAATTGCACAACATCTAAAGATAAAATTGCTTGGGAGGAGAGAAATCGGGGATTTTATTGCAGCTTCCTTTTACATTTTGAAGAAGTGAGAAATAAACAAGGGAAGTCAAGTCTTGTATCCAGATGTACAGTAAGGGATGTATGTTGTACTATTTAGAAGGGAACTACACAAAATCCAAGTGCAAATGTCACTTTGCATTTACCTCCATTACTTTTGCATTACATTTTTGTGGTCAAGCTTTTGAAACTAGGGGTTTATGTATGAGATATATTATGAGAGAGAAGATTCATCATCCTAGATATCTACTAACAGCTGCTGCTTTAATCAATTATATTAAGCCATGAGATAATGAGTTTTGTTCTTTATCCTCCAAAATTCTCCACACACTGCAATAGAAATAGATAAATCATAGACACCTGCCAGGAAAGAGATATTTGGGTTGAACGAGACAAACAGTATGGGGAGAAAATCTGATAACTCTCAACTCCTAAATAAGTTGAGTTGTTCTCTGGGTGTGGCCCTTCTGTGTTTACTTTCCATAAACATTTGCATATATACTCCAGTTATATGTGCTCAGAGTAGATTTCAGTCACATAGATGAGTATGGAGGTGTATGAATCCACAGTTCAGGCTCACTAGTACTTGCATCAGAAGTACGTGTGTATTTATCCGAAAGTCATACCCTGTAACTTGCCTACAAGATTACAGTGAAATAGCATATCAAATACTTGCCAAGAAATGTTTGCATCAATCCACAGTTAAAAACAGCAACACAGCCTTCTTGAATAACACCTATAATTGAGGAAATCACTCTTGCTAATGCAGATCTTTCTAGAGAAAGATTATTCTATTTAGTGGATTACATTAACTGAATGTAGATTCTGAGCTCTTCTTGAAGGGCATCTGTCCAGTACATAGTACAGTGATGTAGAGATCTCAGTTGGGGACTTCCACTCACTCTTTCAATAAATAGTTTACTCAGGTCTACTGTTAGGTATCATCTATCCCTCCTGCAGTGCAGGATTGTTACTTATCCATACATCTTCCTTTATCTCCCAGGCTGTTACAATCAGAACTGTTATACCCCTATTCTTAGTATAGAAAGAAGACTCATCTATACCACTTGTTAGGATCCCTATCCAATATCCTTGAATCCTCTGGCCCAGTGGGCTAAAAATAAACTCCCAAAACACTTTCTACTGAAAACTTTCCTTATTGCAAAGTTATGGGGGAAATGCATTTTTCTACAGTCTTGAGGGAGGAGTGAATAGGTAAAGGTTTAGCCCTAGTTGCTGCAAAGAGAACTTGTTCTCCACACACACACACACTCAAGAAGAGGGAAGGGTGAAAGTTTACTATAAGCGTGTCTTGCAATAAATGATTTTAATTATTTAGTTTTTCTACATTAAAAACAAGTTCCTAACCTTAGGCCTCAAACACACACCATGTGCTTGACTTTATTACTTCTAATTTCACCATACTATATATTGCAGAACCATCATCCCAAGTCACAGGGTGGTGAGGTTTTTTGCTCAAGACCACAAGGCTGCTGCTTGCTGCCAGCACCTTGAACTGTGTTTGGCTCTTGTAGGTCAATCACATTTCTGACTTCTATAGTCAGATTCATTCTCTTTCTCCCTCTCCCCCCCACCCCACTTTCATGTAGTGTGAGGTAAAGGATCACACCATGCATATGGCAGGTTAAAAAAAATAATTTGGTCAATAGAATTCATCTAATGATTTAACACTAAAGCGAGGATTTTTAAAAATGAGTGATTAAAGTTAGGCTCAGAAGTCCTGATATAAATAGGTGCTTTGATTTTTCAAAAAATGCTGAGCACCCAGAAGTCCTCATTGACTAACTGTGGATGCTGGTGCTCACTTTCTGAAGTCAGACAGCTCCTTTGGCTGATTAAAGATGAGCTGGAGGGCTGAACTTTGGAAAAACCCCCCCCATTTTTATTTTTTTTTAAAAAAAATCTTGTTCCTAATAACTTGTCTATTAAATTCTGCATTGAGAATAAATGAATTTTGTGCAATCTAAGCCTCCTACATGGTGAACTTTAATAAAGGCAACAAGAAGCACTGTGATCTAGGGGGTAGGACAGAACTTTGGGCTCCACTTCTGACACTCACTCATCTTTAATTGCTGTGCCTGTTTCCTCATTGTGGTCAAATACCAGGATACTGGACAAGCAGCCCAAGACCTCTTCCCCCCTCTCCCCCCGCCAAGTGTGTTCATTTTGGGGATTTTTGTTAAAGCATAAGAAGGTACAAATGCTTCACTGTGTTCTACAGATGCAATCAAAAAAAATCTTCAGGTTGGTATTGAATATTTATAGCAGATAACACAAAGTAATTTTAAACTAATTCCTAAGAGACAGGAAATTTTTAATCACAGTAATCATGAAATCTAGACCAGGAAATGCTATGAATACCCCAAGAAAGGTGCTGTTTTAATGTCAATGACAATAGTCCCAAATTTGCTCTAAACATTTCTTCTAGCTCCTTTTCATTTAACTCAATCCTAATTCTGAATGAACTGTTATTAAAAAATCACCCAGTGCATAAAAAAAATTGAGAACACATTTAACTATGGGTGTGTCTCATGGTTTTTGAGACCTTTTAATATGAGCCTCGATGTGTTTATGAGACTCCTAGTTACCTTCCATCTCCAGGTATGATCTTGTCTGATCTCTTTTCTGCCATGTCCAGAATAGAACCTTTCTGCCTCCTTCATCTCTGCCCCTCCCGCCCTTCTTACCTCCTGTCTGGTGGTAGGCCAGTTCTCTCCTCCCTAGGAACAAAAGTATATCCTTTTAAAGGAGTAAATCTTAGCCTACCAAAGGGGAGCTACTAATCATTACAAGTTCCTTTAAGAATTCAGATGTATCTTAAAGTGCTCACGATTCCTTTTTTATTCTACCAAAGCAATATTTCCCCTGATCTGCCACTTTTCCCAGCCTTCCCACCCAACCAGATAGACCTTTTGTATTTAAGGTAGTTGTGTTTTATGTGTGTGTGTATGTGTTTTTTAATCTCTACAGGAGCTGGTTTATTTGTAAAATCTACTGTAGTTTGGCAGGTTCCCAGTCATTCATTCATAGGAACCTACTGCGTCTGGCAAAATAACTCAAACTAAATATACTGTGTGTATATTTTTTTAATAACACAGGTGGACTTGCGATCTTAGCAGATAAAACACCTACTGTAGATAAAAACAGTTTTTCCTATGTGTTTTTAAAAAGCAGCTTTTAAGCCTCTAAGGTTATTTTATCAGACACACATTCTGCTTTTTAAAAAATTCCTTGGCAGATTCTTCATTTTAACTGCCTTGGTTCCTTTGTTCTAAAGTCTACTTTTCCCTCCTCAGTAAGTGTGATCCTGCAGGGGTTGTCTTTTTGAAAAGTAAGTTCTTGCCACCAACTCCTTACTGAATAGTGCTTGGATTATGAATGCAGCACACTATCAGAATTACATAGGAACAAAACCTTCTACTGGTACTTCCTTTTACTGGAGTGTCCAACAGGTCTATTGATACAGGAATAAGTGTTCCCTTTCCACTAAAAGGAAAACTGGGCAGGGCGGGGGAATGGAAGAGAGGTAGCAGACACGTTTCATTTCCAAGAAAACCACAGTTGTGAATCTAGGTGCAGGCCTAGAAACCCCCTATCTGTAATGAACTCAGCGTCTAACCATATGAACTTCCAGCACTCAAAGGACTGTCATGCAGCCTTAGACTTTGCTGCTTCCTCAAACTTTCAGTGGTGCAACTACACCAGTAGTGTAACCGCAGATGGAAACAAGTCTAGGCACACACAGTGGGGCAGGCTTAATGCTCTTCTCTCAGCAGCGCTCCAGAGGTCAATACTGCATTTTTAACAGCCCCTGCATTAACCTGACTGCCAGTGGCACTGTGCTTCAGATCAGTGGTTCACAAACTTTTTTTTTCCCACAGACCACTTGAAAATTGCTGAGGATCACTTAATGATCTTTCCAAATGTTGTTTATACCATTAGCTAACTATTGTAAAGGGGTTTGGATAAAAAAAGCTATATATAAAAAAATAATTAACTTTGTTCTACAAATAAAAGCACACGACTCATATTTTCATATTAGTAGTTTTACCTTTCAAATGCGACAGGTGTGCCTCTGTCCCCTGCTGCGACAGCCCCCGAGCTGGGGCCAGGCAGGAGGGCCATCACTCCCCAGCAACTGTAGCCCTGGAGCTGGGGAAAGTCACCTCTTTCTCTGGCTGCTGCAGCCTTGCACATCCCAAATTTGCCTCACCCCCCTTCTCAATCCACTGTCTCCTCCCACCTATCTGCTGTTCCCCCCAAGACCACCACATCGCCTTACATGTGCATCTTCTCTAGGGTCCAGGCACCTAATTAGTGGAGACATGCCTGCATTAATCTGGTGTATGACCACCTAGACCTACACCTTACAGAGAGTGATCTGTGGACCACCTGAATGAAGCTCATGGACCACAATTTGAGAACCTCTACGTTAGATTACAATACGGTGGCCTCAAAGGAGCACACTTGTGATAGAAGGCATAGAGTAAGAGTTGGAAGCTGATTCAGTTAGCTTCTCCTCTGCATACTTCTTGGATTGCTATATGGGGCTGCCATACAGAGCAGCCACTATATACTCAGTATCAGGTCCCCAGTCACGCCATGCCCAGTCAGAGGGGCTGCCTTGGGTGGGTGAAGGGCATGAGTCCGAGTAATCATTCCACCTTGGTAATATGGCCCACCTTTGGGTGGATTTTCCATTTCCTTGGCCCTCTTTGTAGCATAGTTTATGGACAGGTGGACAAAAGTAAGTGTGGTTTTGGTTATACAAAAACCAAGGATGCAAACAGGTTGAGTGGCATTCCACTTACCCAACTTTCCTAAAACGTGGGTGTGTCAAAAGAAAGGGAGAAATGGCTCACATTTTGAACCACCTCTTTATTAACACTTATCTCTGACCAGTAATGTCTTTGTTATGGACTGAGAGTAATGCCGAGGTTTATGAAAACCTCACCTTTAATTACCAGTCATTTAATTTTTGTTTAAAACACCCTTTCTCCTCCCAACCTCAAACAAAATGTTGTCAAATAGTTAACTGCACTTTAGAAGACAAATGCCAAATGTATCTGACCACTTGGCCCCCATTCCCTGAAATGACTCAATGAATCAGCCAAAAAACTTCAAGCCTAGCAGGTAACCATAGTATAAGATTCACATTGGAATTGCACTTAGAGAGTACATGTGAGGTAATGTGAAGTCTTGGTTCACACACTTGAGATGGAAAAGCTTTGGTTATGGAACAAATCCTGAGGTAACACACCTGCTCTCTCTACCTGCCCTGCAGTCTCTGTTGCCAGAAAGTCCTACGACAATGTGCTATCTTCTCGGCACTAAGAATATGGAAAATATAACGGGTACTCACTGCTTAGAAGAGAGCGTCCCATGCAGCAGGTAACAACTAGTTACAAAATGGCTACCTTAGGGTTGCAGCTGCTTGGCTCTGTGAAATTTAAAGGGCCCGTTTCAGTAGGCATGCTGGGGAAAAATAAAATCCAATAAAGGGACAACTTTGCTCTCAAATGAATTAATGAAGAGCAGGAAATGACTAAAATAAGTCTTCTGAGGCAGCAAGTAATTCAGTGGTATATATTTCCTCTACTGGATCATAGCCGTGGTAGTTTTGCTACCTAGCTGTTTACAGGCCTTACAAATGCTTTCCTTGATGAGCCTGAGCATGTTGAATGTGTTGTTTGTTACCTCTGTAATACAGTCTCTGCAGGTTGATCAAGTTTAAAAAAATCAGCCTGATCAAATTAGATGCTGGTTCTCATTTACTCATGTCTTGAAATGTTGTTTGTAGTGCTTCCAGAAAGAATGCTGCATAAGGCCTTTTTTTGGCTACAGATTCTGAACTACCTGCCCTACTTGAAAGTTCCTATAGCTTGTCCTACAAGATGATGTACTTTCTGTGTACTGAACTGATCCTCTCCAGCACCAATTATGAGAGGTCTCCCCTCCCCCTTTCTTCATTGATAGCTGAGTTATCAGCACCGAGTAAAGGAAAGACAAGAGACTCTTCTGGGCACAGGACAAAAACAAAATGGCACACAAGTGATTTTTTTAAGATAAAATCACAGAGAGAGATTATATTATTTGAATTATGTGCAGTGAGCAGGGATTTTTTTGTTTTCTACATAATTCACAACTTGCCACAGTGACTCCGAAAACTCACATAAGCTTTTCTTATGTTAACACCAAAGCACAGAATTTTCAGTGTGTGCTTTTGTTTCCTTAATTTTAAGAAGGCTGACTGGGTTCTATTATGGCTTAGGCCAAAGCTTATAGTGGGTGAACTATACAGGCACATTGTCCTAGAGACAGGGCCCGGAGGCGATGTTCCTCAGTCAGGGACGATGCCTCCAGGGTTGCTGAAGGAGAGTGAACAGCAGCGACTGTGGCTGGGTGCAACATGCTCTCTTCTGTCCCTCCGGTTATCTCATTTCTGCTGGCTGGTGTAGAAGGATGGTGAGCAGGTCCTTGTCTTTATTCTACCTGTTAAGGGTGTTTAAAGATGGCACTTGACTTTTGCAGCCTTTGCACTCAGGCAGAACATTTGTGGCTGGCCTCTGCTTTTTACTCTCATATGTACCTGTCTGGAATCAGCTAAAGTGGCTGGGACATTGGGGTGATCCTAGTCTTTTGGAAAAGTCCTCGAAGATTTTTTTTTTTAAAAAAAAAAAACAGCATATAGAATTGTGTAGCAGGGACACAAACCTATTGCACATACTGCGGACTTTGAAAATAATTTCTATAGGCCTTTTCCACCAGTGTCACCTGTGGATACTGCAGCTAGAGCAGCTTTCAATCCCCGTTGTTCCTCAATAGAACTGAGTTGGGTATATTTTCAGGATTTTGTTCAGGGATGAAAGGTGCATGGGGCCCTGTATGATGATGTACCACAGACCGAAGTCATAGTGGGCTTTCTGTCTGAATCTCTCTCTCTCATGGCTTCACAGGGCTGGCAGCCAAACTACTGAAACCAACAGCTTCCAGTTTCGGTGTATTTTGGGTGGGAAAGTCATGTAGCTGTTACTTAATGCCATTTTGTCACTGCATTTTTTTAAATACAAAGGCTTACTCTATATTATAAGATAACCTTAGCATCCAAACCCTTCTCCTTTGCCAAAGATTTCTGGGCTGGAGACTCCTCTCCTTCCCTTGTAAGTTGCTTAGGGCTGGGCTACACTGCGGGCGGTGGAAGGGAGGAGTCAATGTAGGACCTAGTATAAATAGAGAGCCCTAGAGAGTTAACTACACCAGAGCAGCAGCCTGTCTCCAGCGACCTAGGAGCAGCAGCGCAGCCCAGAATCTTCGCTGTATTTATTACATGCTGCAGCCCTGTCCCTGATGCTCCCTTCCGCTCCTAGCCCTGGGGTTTTGCATGAGGGCCCTTGGATGGGAGCCTGTGGCTGTCTTCCTCAGTTCCTGCCCTGGAGGTATTCTCTCGCTGCTGGATCCAGGGCTTTCAGCACTCCTGTATGGTGCTCCAGTGTCTTTATCTGGCAAAAAGGGCGTGAATCTCACCGCAAGATCTCTTGTGAGAGCCCCAGATCTTGCAACAGATGTTACCGCATGAAGCTCACAGTATTCTAAACAAGACAAACAATTTTAATTCCAGCCCAGACCTTCTCCTGCTCTGTTGGGAGGATCTAGGAAGGCTATAGATTCTGCCAAATGGTCTCAGCATTTACCAATGCCAGTTACTCTCTCTGTTTATTTTTGAAGGCTATATAGTTCCAGCAATCACTTCTCTCCCTCTGTGCAATGGCTGTAAATTTATTTTCTTCCAACAACCCTGCCCATTAAAAATAACAAAAAAAACCCAAGCCCAAGACAGTTATCAGATGCAAAATGAACTATGGGCCTGGTATAAATGGCTGTGTAGCTGCCTCTGCAGAATATGCTGTGTACCAGGTGTTTGACTTAGGGTAGCCAGGGAGGCAGGAATCCATTATATTTATAGCAGAATTTTAAGAAATACATCTTTTCTTTCACTTTTAAAAATGCCCACTCTCTCCTTTATTTTCACTCACTTTTCCCTTCCTGGGGTCCTGGAAGGTTGTTAGGTATTTAAGCTTCTTCACCAAGTTCTTTCCACTTTCTTTTAAAGTCAGTGTTTAAGTTCCCCACTGACAATCTGCTTCCAGTCATGTTTGCATGTGGGGCTAAATCCTAAAGTCCTTACTCAGTCTCCATCTCTTATTAGTCCAGAGCAGGAATTTTTACTGATCCAGTCAGAATATGGCCCTGTACCTACAAATAATTTTGTTTTGGATTAATTAATTAATTGATGAGAAGAATCTCTGTGTCTTATCAGTGTTCACTAGCGCTCACAAATGTCCTAAGAGAGCAGTACACATTTCACTTTACAGCTGGGTAAACTGAGGTCCTGGGAGAGCCTAGAATGCAACCCAGGAGTTCTGAACAGCATCTGTTCTTGGCATTATCTTTTCTAAACATCTAAAGCCCCCAGTACTGTAGATCACGTCACAATCTTGAGTGTATTTGTTCTTATGATACTTCTGTAAGGTGGGGTAGGGCTATTAGCCCGATTCCCCATAGATGGAGAAATGAGGTACAGACCCTCAAATGTATGGAAGTTAGGAGCCTACCTTTGAGAAAAAACAAGTAACTTAAAGTCACAGTCTCTTTCAGAGCAGGAAATTGAATGTGGCTCTTTCAGACAGGCTAGCACCCTAGCCGCTGGACCATTGTTCCCCTACTGATCTCACCCTCTGACCAGGAGAGTCCAAGTGCTGTTGAATGATTGGGAATTTGTTCTCTCTTTTTTAAAGAATTCTCTCCAAGTCAGAATGTAATTAACAGATCAAGAGCTAGATCCCGCATCACTTATACAATGGGAGTAGTCTTATTGACTTCAATGAAATTACTCACTAGAGTGTAGTTACTTGCTTACAGGATAAAATGTTTGCAGGTTAGAACACTAAGTGGAGTTTGGTTAAAGTTTAATAAAGCAGGATAAGATTTTTAAAAGGAGTCAGTGTTGGCCTATATTTGCTGAGCGGAATCAGGCCAACACTGAGCCATTTTAAAAATCTATCCCCTAGCATACAGACTTACCAAGGGAGACCACTGCAGATGGCTCCCAGGAGGCTATGCATACAGCTGAATTAGAATAGAATACCTTGTGCTATTCACTTGGAATGGGGTGCATTTCACACAAAATGAGATCATGTTCCCTTTGCTGCTAGCTTAGTATTCTCAGGAGAAATCTCTATAAAACAAAATGTGTATAAAAAGAATTATTTAGTACATGTTTATTAGGTAAGCAGCATAGTGAAATAGGTGCTTATTTTGTTTTTACTATTTAAAATAGATCCTAATCCACCTGCCTGGGTTTCTACCATCTTTTGTAATATTCAATCAAGTTCTTGTTTCATGAGAAATATGACAGTGCATTGTTGGCACTTTACAAACCTACAGCCCTCGGCAATTGTTAATGAGAAGGCATGATTTTTTTTCCCATTCAGGACACAATGAGATTTTAGACAGATGAATGCTAAGAGAACCCTATGTACCAAAGGCAATGTTTACTGCATGTAATACATATCATTGTTTGTCTCCTGTAGTGAAAAATACTTGTGTCGTGCTGTTCAAATGTACTCCTGACAGAATAGTGCTTGCTATTATAGGGTCCATTGCTTAAAAAAATGATATACTGACAGAAATACAATTTAAGAAAATTTAACACCAAGGGTAGTCAACCATGTAGGCTACTATTAAGGGGCCAAAACTCAAGGCCAGGGTTTTATTAAAAAAGAGAGAGAGTTTATTTGCTAGTAGTAGGCAAAGTTTAAAAAAAAACAGAAGAAAAGAAAAAAAATCGAACTTGCATTCCTTGGTCTCTAGTGTGAAGAAAATTAATGAAAGCAACAGTTCAATAAGATTTTATTGCAGAAATGTTTAAGTGAAACATTTTAGAAATGCTTCAGAATTTTTAAACAGTTGCTTACCATTTAGAGTGCTGTAACACTACAGTGCATAACAAATTGTTGCTATTGGATGCAAGGCACACCCAGTGCTTTTCTTAAAATGTGTAGTCAGACCTGGTTAATTTGAATCAGTTTATACATTCCTCCATATTTTTTATTTGGTTTAGAAACATATTGAGATTAACAACTCAGCAACACGCCCACACAATGTACTGTATTTGATTGGCTACCACTTAAAATCATATTGTGAATTCAGATGTTTGGTCTAGGGTAGAGCTGGTCAGATAGTTAGTTGCAAAAAAATTATTGAACAAATATAGCCCTACCTTGACCTCCTCCCCCAATTGCAAATTGAACCTGATTTTAGTTGAGTGTATTTGCCAAATAGTTCATACAAACCTGTGTCAGTCTATGGGGTATTGATGTTTGCTTTGGGTATTTGGGTTGCATGATTGGTCACCTAATTCACATGCGTTTCTTCTTCTCTGTGCTCAGATGACTGAAGCTTTCTCATACAGGAAATAAATGAATCAGGAAAACTCTTGTTCATGCACAAATATTTATTTGTATGTGTTCACTAATACTGCAAACATTCATAATTGGCAAGGGATGTGAATGTGGTCAAATTGTGCAGCTGTTTGGACGTTGAATGAATGTTGACAAATACTGGTTCTGTTTTCAGTTTTGTTGTGGTTTTTTATTATCCCAGTAGTGAGACAAATTGGCCAAATAGGAACTAGATTAGGTGTCTTGATTCTGCGGTGTTTAAGTGCCTTTATAAACATATGAGTTTCAAATTAAGCAAGAAATGCTAGAAGACATAATGCAGCTAGCGCTTCCTGTTTAAGTTAAAAATTACAAAGTGCGTGTGTGTGTTTATATTATATTATGGGGGCAACACTGCCTGTAGTGCTTGCCAGTTAAACACTGAAATAAGGACCAGATTTGCAAAAGTGATCAGCCCCAAGCAGCTCCCATTGGGACTCTTTTATGGCAAGATTTTCTTATAAGAGCTCTTCTGAAAATCTGGCCATTTAGTCTGGTCCCTAAAATGGGAGATGAGCTTTCTTCAAACCTGCTCCTTCCTCTTCTTAGTCAGGGGCTCCGACTTTGCTATGGACTTTTACATCCTATTCTGTACGCACACCAAACCGAAGTATTTCCAGCGAAAGAGCAAGTCCCAGCGTTTGAGATACACGTGTGCCATTGAGTAGGTGCACTGACTGCGCTATTAACAAATCAACAGTTATTTCTAAGTCTCGGTAGAAAAAAATGCCATAGATTCTCAGACAGCACCTTTCTTTCTTTCCTTTTTTTTTTTTTTTTTTTTTTACTGTATCAACTATTTGTTTTTTATAGCAATACAAATAACTGATCCTGTAACAGTAAAAAAGGAAAGGCACTAAACAAGACTTAATATGTGGTATTTAATTCTCATTAATTGGTTTAAAAAAAGTGAAAGTCAATCTAGATTTGAGTGCTGGAGAGTGACTTTTTTCATCTATGACATAACATTTTCCTTTATAACCCTCTTCCTTTAATAAGAGGTACCAATGTAATTGCATATAATTTCACCACCCCAATAGTAAAGACAGGGTTCATCTCTTTGGACCCTACTGTAGCAATATAAGCGGAATACTTGTTATCCAATAAGTCTTGCATATTCCTAGGGATTGCACTATAACAAAAACATACTCTTCTAGTATTAATTTATTTAATCCTCCCTGAAAGTGTCCTATGCCCTATACAGAACATATAGAAGAAAGATGCCCTGCTTTGAAGAGCTTTCAATCTTGGGGACTGATGTGCACAGAAAATTTACTCATGTGAGTAGTCCCATTGACTTCAGTGGAACTGCTCATGTAAATTACTCATGTGCACAGGTGTATGCAGAATCAGGACCTAAGGATTTAACAAGTAGTTCTTCTTAACAAATTTTAAATTTAAAGTTACACATAGAAATTAGCAGAGATGTTATTTTGTAGAGGCATTTCCAAATTAAGTCATACTACATGTTGTGAAGGAATTTGTTTGTGATCGTAGCCCTAGATTAAATTTATTAAAAGTGGAATAATTTAAAATCTAGCAGGGTGGAGTTGATTTAAATCAAATTGATTTAAATCATGATTTAAATCACTAGTCAGGAAGATTCAATTTAATCATGGATTTCTACATAAAAGTGTATTCTTGTTGGTTGGTATAACCTTAATACATGTTCTTCACAACTCAAAGATAGATGTAGGTTTCATTTTTAGAAGGTACACACTATACATTTTTAAAGTGATTTATTTTGAAAACTTTTCAGATTAGTTTTACAGCTACATCAGAAAAGGAATGATTGTTTGGCTATTACATTTACCAAAGGTAACTGAAGCACATATTAATGAAGTCATTGGGAGATGAACTATCTCCAGTTCAACGATTAATCATTAATTTTTGGAGGATTTTCTTGCCATGCTGTATTAGGAGGAGAACATCACCAGACATTTAAATTGTTTCATTTAACTAAAACAACAAAGCTATGCTTTCTGGACTTTTTTCTTCAACAGCAAACATATAATATTTTACCAAAGAAAGCATATAAATGTTTGAATTTTGTTAAACATTCAAGTTTTTTTAAAATCAAGTTTGTTTTTGTTAAAATTGTTTCTAACTAAAATAGTTAAATGAAATATTTTTTAAAAACAAAACAAAAATTAAATTGAACGTGTCAGCCAGGTCAACATGAGAAACTTAACATATTGGCTTCTGAAGCTATCTTAGTTGCCTTCATCTTCATTTTCCTGTTTGCTCATAATCTGGAAAAGAAAAACAAGCTTTCCTGCTTTTTCAGATCCCAAATTATTTCTCAGTTGGGAATGAATTAGTTCAAAGGAAGAAAATATTCTTTCTACACCAGCAGAAGAAGCTACTGCTGTTAAAAGTGAGATTATTACCTTAACAGTCTATGAATCCAAGTGCTTAAGTAACTTCCACCAGTTCACTGGTGTAACTCTTTAGAACATCATCAGCAAACATCTATTTCTTGAATGGTTCACCCTTAGCTCTGAAGTTTATTATAGTCGGCATTCTGGCGGGATGATTGCTGGATGTCCATGTCATAGCCAACTCCTCTGCTTCAGCAGTTAAGGTTTGACCATGGTACTGAGTATTAAAAATATTTGCAGGAAAATGAGCTGGAGATAGTGCTTGTCCCATTGGGTTTTTTTGTAATCTTTTAATTTAACTCTGTCATTGAATATTTCTCTTTTTAAGATCTCACTCAGTTCCTTCAAAATTTCAGCGTCAGTAATAAAGCAGTTATTTCCCTGCATTTTGTTCAAGGCTACAGAAATAGGCTTCAGGGTATGCAGAATGTCTTCAACATTTCTCTTAAGCCTAATGTTGAGAACGTTGGCTGTGACAGTGCCATCTATTTTTTCACAATTTTGTTCACAAACTGTCATCAGATTAGGCCAGTCCTTGATATAGTGCTCAGAAGAGTCCACCGCTGAGTTCCATCACACGTCTTGTGGGAGAGTTAGCTTGATGCCTCCACAAACTTATCTATGGTTGTTTCTGGATGATGGAGATTTTTTGTCTTTTTGCTACAGGTGATATACTGTGGCTGTGTGACGTACATGATGTGACTGAAACACTATCATTGACAGATAACTCTGAAACTATAGAAAATGATAGTGAATATTCTTCAGAATCCTGTATGTTGAGGATGGATTCTCCTAAACAAAATAAGTCAATGCAGTTATTTAATTATTATTATGTAAATGTGAAATTGTAAAAGGAAGATCTGCCCATTTTAGCTATTTATTTTTTTATTACACCTGCAGCTAAAATGATAGTACCATAGAGTAACAACTATATTTTTTGCTCAAACATGAGAATTCAAGAATAGTGCAGAAGGAAAATAGGCAGTTCTTAAGAAAGAAGTATGAAATAAAAAAGTTGACCAACCTGAATATTCTGCATGTTCAGACATGTTCCTTTCATCATCTTCAACACAGCTTCCTCCTGAGAAGGAATGCTTCTCATGATGTTTTTTCATTTGGGCAACCAGGTCTTGCATTTCTTTGTTGCACTGTTTGCATTTGCATGCATGCCTGTCTTACCTACAGGAGGAGGAACTTCATTAAAATATTCCCAAAACTGGTCTCTTTTACAGCCTGCTGTCCTTATAGGTTTTCCCTTCTAGCGAGAGAATCGTATGTAGATCTCAAATCAATGAAGGCTACACTCAGAAAGACTTCTGGAATATGCTCCTCAAACAGTTTCACTTTGGTTTCTACTGCCTGTTCCTCCCTTCTCACATTTGTCTCCAGACTTCTTCTCTTTGTCCAGATCTATTCCACCCCCAACAATCTCCTATTCATTGAACTTTTTGAAACTTTGCACTTTTAGAGAGAGGAAAGGGATTGATTCAGTGTACACAAATCTGCAGAGGGACAATAGGGTTGAGATCTGTTATTTCTCACCTCTGTACATTATTTATTTAAAAACATTTTTGCTGCTAAGCATGCAGAGGCAGATTTACAGTAAAACATAGGGTGCTGTGGCACGGAGCCCCACAACAACAGGGGCTTCTGTGGGGGCAGAAGCTTGGGCCTGCTTCAGGCTCCATGCCCACCAGCAGCCAAATTCCCCCCACCCTGCCTCTTCCCCCGAGTGTGCTGCTTCCCCCCCCCCCCCCTGCACTTTCCCCCACTGCCAAACTGTTGTTTGTCGGTGCTCAGGGCGCTTCGGGCGGGAGAGGGAGGAGCATGGCTGCAGCATGATTAGGGAAGAAGGCGGAGAATGGGGGGGAGAGGGGGGCTTGTGGAACGGGGTGGAATCGGGGCAGGGCGGAGCAAAGACAAGGCTGCCGCATTCCCCCTACACAAACCCCTCCCCCCAATCGCCTGTCATGAGCCACTCAGAGCAGGAGGCTGGGAGCACTCCCACGACCCCAGCCCACACCCCTATCCTTCTGCCCTGGCTCCTGCACCCCTCTCACCCAGCCCCCTGCCCTCCCCGACTTCTGCACCCCCCACACATACCCAGCCACTGCCCACACCCCACGCCCTGACTCCTGCACAGATGTCCCACATCCCCACTCTCACTCTGAGCACCAAATGGGAGTTCCTGCAAACCCCACCCCCGCAACACACCCATTCCCACCTGCACCTCTCACACCAAATGGGAGCTGCCCCGGGTAAGCTCTCTGCACCCCAACCTTCTGCCCCAACTTTGAGCCCCCTCTCTCATTCTAGCTCCTGGCTAGACCCTGCACCCCAACCCCCAGCCCTGACTCCTGCACCCCCCTCACATGCCCCCAGCCTCCTACCCTCCCTGACTCCTGCACCCCTCCACACCCCATCCCCACCTATACCCCTTGCACCAAATGGCAGCTGCCCCAAGTAAGCGCTCCACATCCCAATCCCCTGCCCCAGCCCTGAGCCCCCTCCCTCACCCTAACTCCTGGCCAGACCCTGCATCCAAACCCACAGCCTGCTTCTGCACCCTAACTCCCTCCCAGACCCTACACTCCCTGCTCTGATCCCCGTCTCGTGCCCTAAGTCCTGGCCAGACATTGCACCCCAACATTTTTTTACATTTTTTTGTATGAATCGCTCTTACCCAAAGCACTTCACAGTAGGTAACTAACAGTACAGGCAATATTTGGGAAGATCATTAAGTGGTCCGCTGAGACCCTCAGCGATTTTCAAGGGGTCTGTGGAAAACTAAGTTAGACTACAAAAACGATCAAGGTACCTTGCTCTATTTTCATTTACTTCCTATTACTTGTAGGAGGAGGATGAAGGAAAAAAAGAATGAAAAACAGAGGTGGGGCAGCAGGGGAGATAAGAGAGGCTGTTTTTTTTCTTGGCTGGGTCCCAAGGAGGGACCCCAAAAATGAAGCCGAGCACAGGACCTCACTAACTCTAAAGCCGCCACTGCAAGCATGTTATCTCTGGAGACACAAATCCACAGTTTGAGAACTGCAAAACTAAGCATCTCTGATGGTATCTTCTAGATCTGGAGAGGGCAAACTTTTTGGCTCGAGGGCCACAGCAGGGTTGCAAAATTATATGGAGGGCCACGTAGGGAAGACTGTGCCACCCCAAACAGCCTGGCCCCATCCCGTATCCGTCTCCCTCCCACTTCCCATCCCCGATTGCCCCCTCATAACCCCCAACCCATCCAACCCCCCAGCTCCTTGTCCCCTGACTGCCCCCTCCAGAGTCCCCTCACCCTAACCACCCCCCAGAACCCCAACCCACCCTGCTTCCTGTTCCCTTACTGCCTCCACCCCTTATCCAGCCTCCCAGCCCCGATCCCCTTATCATGAGGCTCCTAGCAGCATGTTTGGCTCTGCGGGAGCATGCAGCCCCGCCCCCCGGAGCTCTGCCTGCGTGGCGGCGTGGCTCTGGGCGACGGGGGGAGTGTGTCTGGCTCTACACGGAGCCAAACACGCTGCCTCATGGCAGCTTGCAGCCCTGCCCCCAGAGCTCTGCCCACGTGGCGTGACTCCAGGGGAGGGGCTGGGGGCAGCCTCCCCAGCTCGGGGGCCGGACAGGACAGTCCCGCGGGCTGTAGTTTGCACACTCCTGTTCTAGACTGAGCACTGAGTCCCATTGGGTAGTGTAGAATAGAAGTGTATTTGACACAACTGGAGGAAAAATGTGTTGGTGCAAGCATTGACGAAGAATAACAATATCTATCATGATGCCTATTTTTTAAAAAAATAAAAACAGGCAACAATTCAGCAGCTGATATCATGTTGGCCAATATTGCCTCATTGATCCTCTGTGCTTCACCAATCAGAGGGGTAGCCGTGTTAGTTTGGGATTGCAGAAGTAACAAAGAGTCCTGTGGCACCTTAAAGACTAATTAAAGCATTAGAGCATAAGCTTTCGTGTGCTAATACCCACTTCGTCGGATGCATGAAGTACTTCCACTGCATGTATCCGACGAAGTGGGTATTAGCCCACGAAAGCTGATGCTCTAATGCTTTAGTTAGTCTTTAAGGTGCCACAGGACTCTTTTTGTTACTTGTGCTTCACCAGTCTATTCATTATATTAAACTGTTACCTGTCCTGTTTCAGCTGTAAGCTCTCCATAGTCAGGATCATCATTTTCTTCTGTGTTTGTACAGCACCTAGTCCAGTGGGGGGTCTTTATCCATGTTTGGACCCCATAGATACCTTCACAGTACAAATAATAAGAACACCCTACACTATTTAATAGGTAATTAAAGCTGCAAGATGGAAGAAATGTTCCTATCAGCAGGGCCAAGGCTGCCAAACAAGGCACTGAATGGACCAAATTGGGAGGAAAACCATCCCTGTAACGCTATCAGAGCTAGACAAGGTACTGAGCTGTTGTATAGTGAACTTCATGGCCTATTAGCTTTTAATTATTTTTTGTTTTGGTGCTGTCACTCTTGTTCTTGCTCCTGGCCAACTTTATACATACTATTATGTTCATTTGCTATTTTTGGGCCAGTCCTACAAGCCGCTTTAATGCAAATATCCCATTTAAGTCAATATGAGGAGTTTTGTGGGGGTTTTTTTTGCTTGATTAAAGGTTTATTTATGTTCATACAATTTAGAGAAGTGCATATGATGAAGTGATATGGTGTAGTGATACAAGCTTCCTCCGCTCTACCAAAGTTTATCTACATCCTACGAAGATAAATATCTGCATCCGATGTGCGTTTCCATAAATATGGTGATGGTGGGAGTCACCAGATGGCACCGGTATACATAGTTCTCTTTCTTAGTGTGGGAGCACTGTTCAGTCTTTACAGAAATGCTGTATTATTGTTTTGTTTCTTGGGGTAGCTGTTGCAAGCACCAGGAGATTTTCCTCTTTGCCTTAATCTCGCTATAGAGAGTCAATTCTTTGGGCAGAATTATTCCCTGGGAATTGATCATTGGTGTTTTGGCTGACGTTCCCGAAAGACACACTTAGTTATCTACCTGTTCATGTCCATCTCTGTTCAAGAGCTTGTGTATATAAAACAAGTTACACCAAGTAAATACCCAGACTCTATGCCAGTGATTTCTTCTCCAATAGAAAATCAACTTGCAAATCCTCCAGCTCTGTTTCCTTTCAAGGAAGTTATGAGCTGGTATTCCTCTTGAATAGAGATGGAACAAGATATAGAGGTACTTGCAGAAATCAAAACTGTCCAAAAGGCATTAAAAGCTGGGCAGAAGGAATTATGAAGAAGACCTACAGCAGGATTCTCAGGAGGAATTGACACTAATCAGAGAGAGTATGGCAAAAAACACACACTTCTTCTGCTTGCACCAGCTCCCTAAAAAGAATACACATTGCAAAGCCAACAGCAGTAAATCATTTCCTCACACTTGTAAAACTCTTTTATGTGTTCCAGCACCAACTGGTGGTTCCCATCATAACCTTATGAATACAAGTCATTAGGTACATGCCTTTGTAAATGCTTTATAGTAAATTTAAACAAAAACCCCCCCACAAACCACTGCCCTTGCTCAATAAGGGTCAGCTAATAAGTGTTTTTCACTCAAATAGAGTGTTGTTACCTCTTTATTTCTAAGTGCAACATGAGGGTGGGAGGTGGAGTTCTGAAGTCTCACACTCTGTGTGGTAACATCTGATTCTGGGCACCCTGGTGAATTCAACCTACTGAAGCCAATGGGACTGTAACCCTTTCTCTCGGGACTAAGGGTTGCAGACCAGACCGATACTCTTTATTATAATCTTTCCATAAAGTCTTCAGTGTAATTGATACTCTGTGAATGAACAGCAAATCCTAAAAGGGTCTGAGCGGGCAGGATAACTGAGAAAGAACAGCCTTTTATAGTACGGGACGTAGTTTGGCAAAGTGGATCACTGGGAACTTCTGAGGGGAAAAGTCTGTGCACTCAGTCTAATGGGGCAAGTTGGACTTCAGTGTAAAAGTACCTGTACAAGAATTGGCTGCACCTGCAAACTGCAGAGGTGGCCTTCAGTGTGTGTCATGTCTTGAATGGTAACTGGTTGTCCTAAAGGTCAGCCTGCCCCATGATTACAGTCTCTTGAGCTTCAATTAAAATTAAAAGCAGGAGTCAATTTTTCCTTTTCATTTTCTCTTTATGTGCCTGTCTGTGATGATGATTCTTTTCATCTTTAAAATCAAAACCAAGCTATGCACTAAAATTACCACTTTTAATAAACATGAACCACATTTAACCCAAAGAAGTTGGTGCGGAGGGTAGAATTATTACTTTGTCATTTTACCCCACCTGTCACAAGGGTAGTTTGTTCCTTTATAAAGGAGAGAATGGGGAGCTTGACAGAAGTATCTGTGTGGGAGCCATCTTGGCTTCTGTTGCTGGTGTCAGAGCCACCAGAAGCTTGCTTGTATCTCACAGTGGGCTATCGGTATCTGAACTGGCTTCTCTTCTGAGCTACTGCTGTAGCTACTGGCCTCACTGATTTTTTTTTTTTTAGGGGATACCCACCCCTTGTGCTTCAACCAACCTGCTAGAGCATAACTGTCCATAGTGGGGATTTCACACCTTCCTCTGAACTACATGCTGCTGACTGCTATTGGAGACCAGACACCATCTCTGCTCTTATGGCAATGCCTGTGTATCTAGTATATTACACTGGCAATTTCCAGGGAGTCTTTCATCAGTATGACTCCACTTATGATCAGAGAGCTACAGTAAACCGTCCACCAGAGATTTTACGACTTGCCCTAGCACTACCACCGGTGGAGCTGCATGGCTGTTGAGGCCTGACCTTTCTTCACACTCGGTCAGTAGTGGCAGCAGCCAGCCTGTTGGGTGTAGAAAAAAATAGGAAGCAGGCCCTAACTACCCTCAGCAGTACTATCGCCAGTCTTGGGGCGGGTTAGAGAAAAGATTAACCTCACTGGAGGAGGAGAAGAGGAAATACATTTGAGTGGGTGGGGTTGGTCAAGCATCAGAGGAACAATATGCATCACGCAAGAGTGAGGAGGATAGACACTGGAGAAGGAGCAGGAGACAAAAATATGAGAAAGGAGATGGTGGGTGTTTTTTGTTTTCTAAGGAATAATAAAAAGAGAAAACAGAAATGAGAACAACTGGAGATGGGCAGAATGAGTTATGCAGGTGGAAGTAGGGAAATGCATGGGGAGGGAGGGAATAAAGAAATGTAAAGAGGAGAAAAAGCAAGAAGTGGTCTGCAATTTAGGTGAATGGATTTTATTTATTTCCATGACAAACATACTACAGCTCTAAGTTTGCTGGGTAGAGGTGCTGTCTTGCTCACTCATATTACCTTCATACCTCCAGCTACTCTGAAGTCTTCTCTAACAACAGGAATATGAAGACAAAAGGCCAGGTGCTCGGTTGCCCAGCCCTGTAGTGGAATCATGTGTAGCAGTGAACAATTCAGTATAAAATGCTACCATTCAGATTCAGTTATGTTACATCCAGCATGCACTGCTGTAAATGACTATGCAAGGTGCAGGGAAATAGAGAATTGAGATATTATTTGAAAATTCACCAGAATGCACACAGCACCTTCTGGCAGCTCTGTCCTTTACAGTCATGCAGCCTTCTATTTGGAGAACATTTTGTTGGTGTAAATCTTTGGAGTGATGGTACCTTTGATGGACCCTAGAACAATTTCTGCAGCAGCGGAGGCTGCTGGTAGCTGAAGAGTCTCCTCCCGACTCTTCCCACACATTCAAAATAGGCAGGCATGATGAGGGAGCAAAATGCCTACAACTGGCCCTGTGTTTTTCTCCCACTGTACTCACTTCTGTTCATCTATTTTGCCTCTTGTATCACTTTAGATTTTTTTTAAACTGAAATATTTAAACTGTTTTCCCTGGTAGCATGTGCACCTATCCTGTTTTCCACCCACCCCAACCCACATGGAGAGGCGCAGGCCAAACAATAGCAACGGATAATAGTGCTATAGTAGACAGCAGTGAACATGGGGCCTATTTAAAGCTGCTATATTTAAAAAGTTATTGCATTAGTAACATGCTCTTTTTAACGTCATTTGTATCTTGTTAATTCGTATCACGCATTCCTAGCTAGAATCCTATGGAATATGACATGAATAGTCTCAGGTGGAATGAGCTTTACCTGGTCTCTTGCTTAGGAAGAGAAAGATCTCTCTATTCCTCTTTTTCCTGCACTCTTATCATTTCCCATCACTTTAAGCTTGTCTGTGGTTGCAGCACTGCCTACCACTGACCATCACAACAGGAAAGGAAGGGATAAGCTGTAATAACGGCTAATCTTTGGTGACTTGAAGTTGTAACTCTGGTAGGAACCAAACAGCAATCCTACTTCTGCTATCCCAGAAGGATACCTAGGAACATTGGATTTATCATATTGCTACAGTCGATCAAGTCTGACATCTCAGCTTTAGCAGTAAGTGCCAACATCCAGTACTTCAGAAGAATGGGGGTAAAAGGAGCCGCAGGGAAGGAATAGAACGGGCCACTTTGTGAAAAGCTGTCAGGATTTGTTGGGGTGTGTTTTAAGGGGTGGAAAATGCTGCTGGGAAGGGAAGATTCCATTTTGATTCCCCACTGTTTACAGCTGCTACCCTAACGCATGTCATTTGATGACCCCTATTTTAAAATGTGTAATACACTGCTTACCAGACACGATGGACAGCTAGAGCCAGCTGATGTTTTTCAAACTATTTTTTTCCCAGTGGCCTCTCATTTGAAGTTGTGACTTTTTTTTTTATTTTTCATCAGCAACCTGTTTGTTAAAGCCAATGTCAGAACTGTTAGCGAAAGGGCTACTGCTTTCAATAATATTGATAAAAGTGGTGTATTTTTAAACAAATGAAAAATGAAATCTTTTCATATTCTGCAGAACAGAAATAATTTCAAAAAATTTCATGACATTTTACAAAATTTTATCTGCTCTAATGTGATGTCTCCTTCAACCATATGTCCACACTGCAATTAGGCACCTGCGGCTGGCCCATGCCAGTTGACTCAGTTTTGTGGGGCTGTTTAATTGTGGTGTAGATGTTTTAGCTCAAGCTGCAGCCCGAGCTCCAGGAACGTCCCACTTTGCAGGGTTTAAGCCCAGTCACCAGGCCGAGCCTGAACATCTACACTGCCCTTAAACAGCCCCACAACCTGAGCCCAAGTCAGCTGGCATGGGCCAGCCATGGGTTTTTAATTATAGTGTAGATAAACCGTTCGCTGTGCCCTTGAAGCTGCAATAGCCTGCTACTTACAGCTTGCATAGTTCCCCTTTAGCTCAAATGAGAGAGGCCTCAGTAATCTGTACACAATGCCTTGGGTTTGTTACCTGCTGAAGATGATTATGAGTATTAGAATAGTGTCCAGAGCAGGAGTCAGCAACCTTTCAGAAGTGGTGTGCTGAGTCTTGATTTATTCACTCTAATTTAAGGTTTCGCGTTCCAGTGATACATTTTAACGTTTTAGAAGGTCTCTTTCTATAAGTCTATAATATAGAACTAAACTATTGTTGTATGTAAGGTAAATAAGGTTTTTAAAATATTTAAGAAGCTTCATTTAAAATTAAATTAAAATGCAGAGCCCCCCGGACCGGTGGCCAGGACCCAGACAGTGTGAGTGCCACTGAAAATCAGCTTGTGTGCTGCCTTCGGCACACGTGCCATAGGTTGCCTACCCCTGGTCCAGGGTATTACCATAGTGCCCAGTTGTCCTGCTCTTCTAGGTACTAGGCAAACACAAAACAAAAAGGCAGTTCCTGCCCCAATGGACTTACATAAAGGCACAGTGGATAGATTGTGCTCCATCTATAACAACAAGTGGTGTTGGTCAAAAATTTACTCAGGTCTTCTTAGAAGCTGCCTATAGTACTTGACGATGGCCACTTGCAGCAATGAATTTCACAGGATGGCCACACATGCCCTTGTATTTCCTTTTCTGTTCACATTTTGCCTGCAGTATACTTCATGGGGTGACAAGAGTACCTGAATTCTTGTGTGGCTGCTTTAAATGATGATACAAGAAGCTGAGAACTGAGCTCCTTTAGAATTGATGCAAGCCAAGGACTGGGGGCCGGGAACGGCAGAGTTCTAATCCCAGAGGGGATGCACAGGCTCTTGGTAGATACTGACAAGGGGGATTTTCAAAGGCACAAAGACAGTTAGGCAACAGCTCTCATTGAAAATTGGTAAGAGTTCGGCACCTAATTTGTACGGTTGAAACCCTTTTGCTGAACCTCTCTGCCTCACTTTCTCGCAGACAAAGGGTCAGGGCCTGTCTACAAGGGGAAATTTTCCAGTATAGCTATACCCAAATAGTTATCCTGCTGTAGTTATATCAGTATAAGTCCCCATGTGGACACTGTCTTTTGGACTCAACCTGCTTTTATTCTGGAATAGTATGTCCACTTAGGGACTTATCCTGGTTCAACTGCAGCAGGATAATTATTCCTGTAGAGCTATACCGGGAAACTTTCCTCTATAGCCCCGCCCTCATCCTTAGCTACTTTGCAAAACTGTTTAGACAACTAGTGAGTTAATATAATTATGAAAAGCACCAACTAAAGTGCTTCTTGTTACCACAGTTTGTTTTGAACACTGGCCCAGTTCTTCTCAATACCTGTATTATCCAAAGTGATGTTAACCAAATCTCTTTTTTGTACGTGTGTTTTTTAGTATCGTATAACAAATAATCGGCCTCCTGTAACAGAAGGATCCTTTTTCTTTTTTGGTGGGGAGATGAAGTGGGTTCTCTGAGTGGAACATGTAATGCATAGTTCTGGCACTTAGGCACTTTTGCTACTTTTAGGAAACTATGAAGCCGCAATTAGACAGTACAAGTAATGCTCTTAAGGGGCACAAGCTACAGTTCTGTAATACATTCCTTTCTTAATGTGACTTGATGTAGATAGAGTGAGGGCCTATCAGGTGTGAAAAGCCCTGCTGCTCCTGGCTTGGAGTGGCCTCTAGACAGTGATTTGGCGACGTCAATCTAGTCATGCTTGATTTCGACACTTAACATGCTAAAGCAGGATTTCTCTACCCCCGATCAACTTCTCAATTAGCAAGCTGCCTTGTGTAACGGCCTTGTTTCACAATCCCTCAGGGCTGCTTCGGGGGTCGTTAGGGTGAGAAAACTCTAGCGCTAGCTCCAGCTCTGGCGAAAGCAAGGGGAGCTCAGAGATTTCCTAAACGCATATAACCCTTTTTCAAGTTGTTTGCTTTCATGGGATTGATTCTTGGCACATTAAGAAGCTTAAGGCTTCAGTATCTTCTTTAAACTGCCCACCTTATCGCCTTTACAGCTGACAGTTTCCTGACAGCTTGAGTGTAAACAGAGATAACTAGTAGGTTAGTGCATGTGAATAGGTATATAAATATATTATATATACTAGTCAGTGTTTTCTGGGTGGAGAGGGTGAAACTTCATTTACAGCACATGTGGCTTGGGTTAAATAGCAGCTCTTTTCTGTGGTCACTATTATTTTAACAGCACACTTTGAGATTTGTGTACAGAATACTGATACACAGTTATGTTGTGTAAAAAAACCACGGCAAATATATGTTCTATGCTCCCAAATGTTCTTTCCTCTCTTTATTAGGGAGCAAACTATTGTTACATTAAATATTCAAACTACATGAAATCTCGAGGGCTTTCCTTTCCCACCGTGTGTTACCAATATTCATGCATATGAAGAACAGTAACCCATATTCAAACGGCACCTTTTTTAATGAGCAATATATGTCAACATGACACCTTCTTATGAAATGCTGCTTTTTAGGTTCTGCCTTTATGGATGCAATAATTGAGATGTTTCTAATGTATGCAGTTATATTAACCTGCCCATTGTTTGAAATTTTGTTCTCCTCCTAACTTTACACTATTTATAATGCTTCTAGCATTATCCTCCATTCATGATCAGGCTGCTTTAATTAAAAAGTAGCATTTTGAAGAGAAATTAATTACAGATTTGGGGGGGAGGTTGTACAGGATTTCCTCAAGCAGTCTATGCATAAGGGGTGGAAAAAAGCATAATTAAAAAACATTGTAAACTCCGGCATGTCTGGAAAATGCCAGCCATCATAAAGCCTAAACCGCTTATTAGATAAATGAGGAGAGAGGCTGAGTTACTTGGATTTTTTTTTAATTCACAGGTCTGTCCTATTTTCAGTGCAACTTTTTATTGAAATAATTGGGTCAATGGCAGAAAAATATCAGGCAAATCTGTCTCTTAATCTGAGTAATATTTTGAAAGGATGTTTCTAGAACCAGCTGTGAAGAGTGTGAATACAGTACTCATCTTTTGAAAGTGTGATTTTTTTAATTGCCTTTCTATAATATTTATATTTTACTTTCATTCTTGGAATAATTTTATGCCAAAGCTGTAATCAGGTTTTGTGTATACACGTTGCTGAAATATAAATCTATACAATGCAAATGCATGCAGTATCTGTAAATATATTGTATGCACTTCTTCAAAATAGCTTGATGCTTTGATTTGTAACTGTTTCAGGTTTTACTTAAAATTCTAAACACTACATCTGGCAAAGCCTTTTCAGTGGAATACTTCAAATAGTAAGTCCTAAAGGTGACACAACAAAGGAAATACCTTGGATACTGCAGCTTTTATTTATAAAGGAAAGCACACATAGTCCAGTAAAGGAAAACGTAACCTGATTCCGTTTCTGTAGGAAATTTCTATTAAGAAATTGCTTTACTTCACAAATTTTCATGCACACTGTGAGATTTTTATCAACAAAGTGAATTACATGTATTTTGTCTGATAGTTTGATTCTCTTTCCTTTTGTTAATTTCTAAATATTTCTTTTAGAGCAGACTTTATTTAAAAATACTTTAAAATCTCCCCTTGCTGCTCATGTAGCTCTTGCCTCAAAATACTTTTGGGATGGGGGGGAATTGCAGAGAGGAGGACTTAAAATTGTAATACATTTAATTGTATTGAACCGTAATGAACACATCTCTTTTTCCTACTGCCTTAAATCTATTTTTAATTTTCCTGCAAGAATGTTTTCCTATTGTTGTGTACACACGCACACAGAACCTTAGTCCAACTCTGCAAGCAGTTTTCAGAAAAGCAGATTATTTGTATTCCTAATACTGTATCCCTAAAATAAAATACTATGTCCCTGAAATAATTTCATTCTTGGACAAATGTTTATATCAATGTGAAGCTGCTCAAAATAATATGACAACTGTCATTTTCATAGTATCGTTCTTGGCTTTTAAAGGTCTTTTACAAACTGAACTTCTCAGCAACCCTTTAATGTGGTTAAGTAAACCCCCATTCACAGATAGGTAAATTGAGGTTCATGGAGGATGTGATTTGCTCCACGTCACACAAGAAGTTACTGCAGGGACCAGGACTAGAAGCCCAGGAAACAGTGAGCTCTTAGCCCCTTGCTTTTAACACTTTCCCTTTTCCATAATTTCATTGCTGACCATTTTCGTACAAAGTACAATTATAGCTACATGTCGGAAGCAACTACCGCCACAGCAGAAGCAAGAGTTTTCTTCTCTGATCCTGAAACTGCACCCTGGCCGGCCGACTTGTTCACCTGCAGAGCTCCACTGATGTTTCAGGGGCTCTGCATTGGTAAAGGGATCCACCCATGCGGATGCAGTTGCAGGATCAGGGCCTTAGTTTTCCTTTTACGTTCCCCCCATTTTGTGCCTCTCCTTCTTTCCTGCATGCAGTAGCTCAGATTCTCTCACAAGCTCTCCATGAACGGTTATAGTTATAGGCTGGGAGTAATTTATCCCTGCAGCTTTTGCATTCACAGATACATATTTCCAAGCAAAACAAGACATGGAAACCAGATGAGAAGCTTGTGGGTCGCTACCACTTCCTACCTAAGCATGTCTTTGCCTACAGCACCATGGCATGAAAGAGCCTGCTAATGATTCTTAAATGTTCATTACTGTAGTTCCTCTTTCAGAGTATACTTCTCATCTTGAACGACCCATGTGTTGAATTTTAAATAAGGGAGCCCATGATAGTAAGTCTGTCATGGCACTAGACTTTTTTTTCTCCCTCCAAATCTTAAAAAGCTTTTTATTACAGGACTGCTTAAGGCATTCTTCAATTAGCATGTGCTGTATTGTGGCTGGAACAGCTGTTTACCATTTAATAAAGCATGGCATAATTTATTTTCAGAGTCTAGCAGCCATCTTTACTGTTACACCAAGGGAGAGACATAGTCACTACATTGTTCACAGTCACCAGTGAAATAGCTATAGACTCTATTATATGGACTCCTAGAGCTATTAACTCACTCTCCAACTCTATTTCAAGGTGTGTTTACCTGACAGTCTGTGCGTGGATTTCTTATCCAGAGATCCTATATTCTCTGTCACCTCCTGGGCAAAATAAAAAATAGCTATATATTACATTCCTCAAGATAGGCAGCTAATTATCTAGATTTACCTTAATTTCAGTCCCTCCTGCACCCCCAGGGGCAAGCTTAATAGGCACCATTTAGGGCTTCACACCTAGTTGCCTGAAAAACAATGGAATTGCTATAGCCAATTAAGCCAGTAAGGGCCTGGTGAACTGTGAAATACCCTAGCTGTAGGGTTTCAGGGAAAATCACCCCCCTGAGCGCAGCAAGTCTGAGTGCTTTAAAGCACTAGTGTGGACAGGCTTCAAGCGCTGGGAGCTAATCCCCTCATGGAGGTGGATTACCAAAGCGCTGCTGCGGGAGCGTTCCTGCGGTAGAGCTTTGAAATTTCAAGTGTAGCCAAGCCCTTTGAGACTGACAAATTTATTTGGGGACAAGTTTTTGTGGGCTAGAACTCAGTTAATCAGATCTAACTATGAGGTTTCTGTCCATCTAGTTGCTTCCTTCTCTTCCTAGCTCCCTCCTTCAGTCTTTGGCCTTAAAGACATGCCTGCTTCTATTCATTTGTGTGCCTGGTGGGTCTGAAATGCACCCCAAAATATTTTGTACTTTGAAGCAGCACTCCAGCTGGTACTGAAGATTTGGGGGTGCATTTGGCTATTGAGAGCACCTAACACTGATGAGCTTGAAAGGAGGATGCCCTCTTACAAAAGGAAGTGCAAGCCTTTTTATAGGCATTGAGTGGAATTCACTCCTTGGGATGATTGAGCTGGTAGGGAGCAGGGGTGATTTAAATGCAGGGTACCTGCTCTTGAGGCGCTTAGGATGGTCCTTGATTTCCTTCTCTTTCCATTTCTGGGCTGGGACTTGGACTCTCAGTTCCTGACTCTGCCGTGGAAATACTGTGTCACCTTGTGGATGTGTTTTAATCTCTCTGTGCCTTTGTTCCCCCTTTGTAAATTGGGGATAATAGTACTGTCCTACCTCAAAGGGTGTTTTCAGACTACATACATTAATCTTTGTGAGGATCTCAGATAATGCATATGAGAGTTTTACAAGCAGGCAAATAGAATATGCTGCATTCACTGAGTGTTAAACCTAGCTGTCACTACAATTATAGTCTGTGTAAATACCACTGCGACCCTTGTGCTGCTGAAAATAGAGTAGTGTTCCTCTGCCTCTAGCTAACCTCATTACTTGCACTTCCAAATGATACTGGACGGTGGGAAAAGGGAACTGCTCTGCTGCCATTGACTTTTGTAATTTGAATTGTAGCCCTCAATATGGCCTATAAAGTTGTATACATTATTAACACACAATAATTAATGATATAATGCATGGATAATGGTACAATGCAGAGATATGGGCCTGGATCTAAAACACCTCTCAGGTTTGGGAAGTATGGTTCCAGAATTTAGTTTAGCATCCCAGACTCATTTGGAATACTAAGATAACTGGTACATGGCCTTACATTTGTTTTTAGGTTACTCTGTAGTCTGACAGTAGAACTACGTCTAGTGAATATCTCCAAATTCTGAGATTCAGTCTGTGCATGTAGATGGATTTATATGCATGATTAAGAGTAAAGAATCTGTAGAAAGGTGAGGTTTACATGGGGCCTGTGTGAGAATAGTTGTAATATTAATACTGATTTTACCAACAGAAGTTTAAGCATGTCATGATGTGTGAATGGTGGAGCAAAACGGATCCCCAAATACATTGGGAGGTCATTTTTAGTTTGGCTTTATTTCCAAAATATCAGTGCATGCACCACTGTGCATATGCAATACCATCATCTTTGTTTTTTAACTGAGGCCATGTCCATACAAACACCCCGTGAGCAACATAAGCTTTGCTAGCATAAGTGGTAGTGTGCATGGCCCTGTGTCAGTGGGAGAGCATCTCCCGCGTAGCTACCACCACTTGTTGAGGTGCTAATTATGTTAATGGCAGAGCTCTCTCCTGTCAGCCTAGAGGGCTACATGAGCAATCTTACAGCAGCGCAGCTGCAGCAGTATAGCTGTGCCCCTTTAAGCTCACTAGTGTAGACACTGCCTAACTAAATGCATTTAGAAATGAGCATGTATCAAGATTTAAAAAACAACTAACAGTACATTTTTCGGAGACCATAGTTAATTAGGCTAGAATCTTGCTAAAGCATGCGTTTAATTTAATATGAAAGTTATAGCAGTTGAGTAGGATCCAATAGGGGCTTTTGTTACCTGAGTGATTCTGGAATAATCCGATGAAGTGGGCTATAGCCCACAAAAGCTTATGCTGAAATAAACTGGTTAGTCTCTAAGGTGCTACAGGTATTCCTTGTTTTATTTACACATTAGGTGGGTGTTTCTCCTAACATGATCAGTAGAAAAACAGTTAAATATTTTACATATACGTTGTTTTATTTAGATTTGAGAGTTAGCACTCCACTGAGACAAATGGGATCGTTCACACCTCCCAGTTGTGTGTCATACTGTCTGCAGCCTCAGGAAAATGGTAGGGCATCAGTTACTTCTATCATTTTTTTTGAGGCTTTGCAAAGATAAAGGCTAAAAATACTTGCTAAAATGAAAGCTTGAGGCTTAGTCTACACTTAAAACTTAGGTTGGCTTAGCTATAGCCCCTGGGTGTGAAAAATCGTCACCTCTCAACACAGTAGCTATATACCAACCTAACCCTTAGATGAAGTTAGGTTGATGGAAGAATGTTTCAGCCAACCAGATTAGTGTATCTCAGGCACAGCTGGACCTCTAACAGTGATGGAAAAACCCCTTCTGTTTGTGTAGTCTGTGCCTATACTACAGGGTTACAGAAGCATAGTTACTTGCCCTATAGCTAAATCACTAGTGCGTATAGTGTAGACTTGGCTAGAGTTTTTGGAGCACATTTCTGCAGCAAATGCCATGAAATACATGGGGTTTGATTATAAAGAATGTATTAAAAAATCGACAGTATATCATGGATGCATTGTTTCAAGGGTTTTGAAAAACCAGAATTCATCCTTGTTAATCGCAGGCTATGTCTATGCTACAGAGCCCCCTCATGCAGATTCAGCCTATGGTGACAGGAAGTTTTCTGCTGTTGTAGGAACACCACCTTGACAAACAACACTAGCTACATAAACCGAAGCACTCTTCTGTCCACCTAGCTGTGTGTGTACTGGGGTTGTCATCAGCATAGCTGTGTCCATCAGGGGTGTGGTTGTATCGGATTTTTCAAATGCTCCATGCCCAAAATTGTGGCCAGGGATTTCAAAAGGTGCTTAGCACACACTGTCTTCGAGTAGGCCACTTAAGGGCAGATTTTTTCAAAATAATTTAGTACTCAGCATGCTGAGTTCTTCTGACAGTCTAGCCACCTACTTTAGTGCCTAAGCTGGAGCTAAGCATTTATGAAAATTTGGCCATTTATGATGCTAGACTCTCTCTTTCAAAATCTGGCCCTAAGCCTGAGTATGTGTATATAACTGTGGTAACCTTGCTGATATACCCATTTTGCAACTGGATAGCACCATCCCTTCCCATAGCCCCAACCTCCACCCCCGGCAAAAAATGCCTTAGTTTTCTCAGTGTAAGTATAGACACAGATCAAAATAAATCCAGAAGGGTTTGAAAACTGGTAATTTTCACCTACTGTCAAGAGGTTTCCATTATTTCCCTTTCTATTCTTCCACCAATGCTCCCCCCTTTCTTTTTTTCCCCAAGGTCTTCCTGTTTTCACAGCCATTACTGATCACTAGGGTAAAGTTCAGCTCAAATCTAAGAGCTTAATTCAGTTCAGGTCACAGGGAACCTTTCCATTGGCCTCAGCAGGTGCTGAATCAGGCAGTATGTGAATAAGCAAGCTGAATTTGAACTCTGCTTCCTTCACCTCCAGGGGTGGTGCATGGCTTAACTTCAGTAAAAACATGGAACAGTTTTCTTTTTCCCCCTTGCTCATTTTACATTTATACAACTGTACCGGGAAGCTGAGGAAGAATGGAGTGAAATACTTTGTACCTTTTGTAAAAACATGGCAAATCTACTTGCTTCAATTTCTGTAAAAATTTACTTTGGGAAATTTTCAAAATTGCTTAAGGGGTTTAGGAGTACAATTGAAAATCAGTGGGGCTTGTGCTCCTAAATCCTGTGGGATCCTTTGAAAATCTCTCCTTAATTCCTTAAACCATGTGCATCATATGAAAATAACATGTTCTTTTAAAAAAAATCTTTTTCATGTTTTTAATCTAGAGCTTTATATTATGAGGGGTAGATAAGTTAGCTTTTAGGCTCTTTTTACATATTTTCGCTTTCCTACAGAGCATATTGTGCTGACTACGTAACTGCCAAAGGCCAAATTATGCTTTTAGTTGCATACATGAAGCTTCTGTTGAAGTCAATGAGCTGGACACATGCATACAAGGAGAGTGGTTGATCATTGATTTCAGTCAGTGTATGGTAAAATTTAACGTTTTGGGGTGTGCTGTTTTCTCACTCTCTGCACAGTAGAGTAATAAAGTGTTTTAAATGTACCAAGTATTATCTCTCAAAGTTTGTTCAAACAACTGCCCTCTGGGGATAATGTAATCTGAGGATTAGGACCTGTCTCCATTTAACATATGGATAAATTGAGACTGTTTTAGCTAGTTGTCCAAGGTCATTAAGTGGGTTAGTGGTAGATCCAAGCTTAAAACTTAGTTTCTGGCAACCAGCACTGTGCTAATATCACAGACCTCACTTCCTCTTACAAACCCTAGGAGAGTAATTTACCTGATGATGAGGGAAATTTAATGCTGTTAACATGCAAGTTAAGTTAGAAATGTGGTGAAATTCAGTGTAATTACAGTATCAGGAGGTAGCCATGTTTGTCTGTATCTACAAAAACAACAAGGAGACCGGTGACATCTTGTTGCTTTTGTAATTATAGCAAAATCTGAGAGTTATGAACACCTTGGGAATGGAGGTTGTTCATAACTGTGAAATATTCAGAACTCTGAACAAAACATTATGGTTGATTTTTCAAAAGTTTCCAGCTGAACATTGAATTAACACAGCTTTGAAACTTTAATATGCAGAAGAAAAATGCTGCCTTTAACCATCTTAATTTAAATGAAACAAGCACAGAAACAGTTTCCTCACGTTGTCAAATCTTTTTTTTAAACTTTCCTTTTACTTTTTTTAGTACTTTATATTTAACATAGTCCTGTACTGTATTTCCTTCTCTCTCTCTCTCTCTCTCTCTCTCTCTCTTTTTGGGGGGGAGGGAGTCTCTGCTGCTGCCTGATTTCATACTTTCAGTTCCAAATGAGGTGTGTGGTTGACCTGTCAGTTAGCAACTTTGGTGTTCATATCTCTGAGGTAACCAGTGCCTAATCTGTGCTGGGGCTGAGCCCCAGTTCCTCTAGGCTTGCAGGTCATGAACCTGACACCTCTGGGCAGTGCTTAATTTGTGCTGGGGCTTACCTGGGACCTTTGGGTTTGCTGCATCAGTTACTGATCCCAGTACAGGCAGCAGGAGACTCATTCTGGCCACAGAGCATCCCTTCTGCACCAGGGCTGCAGCCTCTTTGCCCACAGCTTCTAGCACCATTAGGGGATTCCCCCCGGTAAGAGCCCCAATCCAGGCCAAGAGGAGGGCGATCTGGATTCAGACAGCAGGGCCTGCAATCCCTTTGTACAGGAGCAATGGATTGGGCAGGAAGGAAAATGAACACCCTTTTCAGCATTGAAAGAGCAAAGGGGATGGAGGTGATTGGGGGGCAGGGCAGTGCACTGCTGCTCCATGTCCCCTGCCCCATTTGGAAACCAATGCAACAGCTCCCCAGGACAATCACACAGGGCGTGCATGGGTGTTTGGGATGGGGTGTAGGTTGGGGGGGTGTATGGGCTTAGGCAGGTCATGGAGTGTGTAGGGGCTAGGCAGGGTTGGGTGTGTGGAATGTGTGTAATAGGGGGTGCATCAGTGCTTAATCTGAGGTGGGGCTCTTCTGTTACAAATTAAACACTGTACTTAACCTTCAGGTTTCTATTCAGGAAATCCACCAAAGCAGAATCAATAGTATGATACATAATTATGTTGTTTCTCTTAGGTTTGTTTTTGGTTTGCTTTGTTTTTGTGATGGTGGTGGATGTTGTGCTTTCATTCGGTTTTTGTTTTTTTGAGCACCTATGTGCACCACGCTCTACATCCTTCCAGTATTTTGTAAATGAATATTTGTTTGCTTGCAGTCAGTGATTGCTAACCACCTGTACTTAATTTCTTAAAATGTAGTTTAGACATAGTTTGAGAGGATGGCTCAAAAATTCTAGAGAAGGAGAAAAGCTACCCTTGTCTAATAAATTATCTGGTCTAAGGGGTATCAGGATGTCCCCTACAGACACAGTGTAACTAAATTTTAATATAGAAGAGAGCAGGGATGCAGGAACAA
Organism: Dermatemys mawii; assembly: GCA_007922305.1. Taxonomy (NCBI): domain Eukaryota; kingdom Metazoa; phylum Chordata; order Testudines; family Dermatemydidae; genus Dermatemys; species Dermatemys mawii. The sequence continues at coordinate 21,176,357 of ML677350.1, read as the reverse complement.
TTTTTATAACGGGGGTGCAGAGAGCCACTGAACCAAACTGTAAACCCTTTGTATGATGGAAACCACTTAAAGCCAGAGAGTGCGACAGTACCACTAGTTCCAGCACCTATGGGAGAGAGGCTGCTGAGTCTTAACCATTCTAATAACAGCAGAGAAGAAGAACATGAGCATTGGGTAAAAATGGAGCAGAGGTATAAATGCATGACATTCTTAGGCTAAACAGGAGCAGACCTGGGAGTCTGTCTCTCCGTTATCAGGTTGAACTAGGAGACTGTTAGAAAACAATCATTTCTTTTTCATCGTAAAATTCTGAATTCATAAAGTAAAACCTTGTTTCAGTATCCAGTTTCTGGGGGAAAAACCCCCAACACTATGTATGTGATTCGCAGAGTCTGGTACATGCTCTCAAATAAAGGAGTACCCGAAGGTAGCTGTTGACTGATCTCTTGATGCTTGGGTAAAACTGAGGAGAAAGTCTAACAAATGCATCGTTTTGCAGTAAATTAGATCAGATTTCCGCATCTCCGCACTCAGTCTGTGAGCTGACAGTTCAGTAGAACATTCCCTTGTAAGGTTCGCCCTCTTAGGAAAAGGGGCAATAATTCATCATTAGGATTTCAGAGTCCAGGTGTAGATGAAAACTGATGGAGCCTCCAGCGAGGCAGGGAAAGTGCACAGAAGAAGAAAATTTTATCTGAAAAGCCTAATTCCCTGGCTACAGCAGAGAATAATTAAGATAATATTGCTTCAAGAGTTCTTTAATGATTAAAAATCACATATGCAGAATCCATAAATTGGAGGGCAACAGATTGGAAGGATATAGCATCAGAGGTCTGTTTTGTGCGCATTGTACAGGAAAGTAGACCAGTGGCAGAACAGCAGCCTGGGCAGCCACAGGAGACCAGGCCCATTCCAAGGACTTTGTTTAGATGCAACAAATCATTTGTCTGTTATTAACCCAGAGCTTGTAATTATGCAGATTGCCATAGATTTTCCTGGGCCTGGAAGTGAGATTGAGGGTTGTTCACACTATAGCAGGCAGCTCAGGGCTGGCCATGCATTACTGAACTTGCCACATTTATCATGTTGACTGATGGCAGCAGAAGCAGGTCTCAGGTCCCAGTGGTTAATGTAGTGGGTAATTAACTGTCATTTGCCTAGTAATAGGCTGATGATCAATGGTTTGTGTGGAAACAAATTCTAATCAGGTAGCTGATAAATGCTCAGGGAGCGAGAGCAATTGAAATTGGGGGAAACTATGTCCAGAATTTCAAAATGGCATTGTGGGTTTTTATTATTATTATTTATTATTATTATTATTAATAGGGGGAACTATGTTCTTCATATAAACAGCTTTATCCAAAATGAACCACAGCTAATATTAATCTCACGTAAGTTTGTTGGGGGAGGGGGAGGATTCACTGCAAAGGCGGCTTCCTCTCCTCTGCTTAGTTGATATTTATAAGTAGGTCTGGTGCTTAAAAGTGAAGCAGCTTCCATGTGGTGCAGTTAGGCTAGAGGAGCGTACAATAAAACCCACACAAAGTGAATGCCGGTGATTTTCCATTGGTAGGGATGCAAAATGATGCTCCCAAATTGTTTCATTGCACTGCAGCGTGCAAACTACAGTGAACCTTGGGCTTACACAAAAGTGTTTTATATCGAAAAAGACTTGATTGTAAATAGTAACACCACATGCACTTAATCCCCAGTCCTTCAAAAAAGTTAAGCACATGCTTAACTTTAAATGTGTGGGTAGTCCCACTGAAGTCTTGAGAGTTCTTACTGAATTGGATCTCGGGGGAATGGGACTATTCATGTGCTTAAAGTTAAGGGTGTGCTGAAGTGCTTTGCTGTATTGGGCACTTGAAGCATGACTTCCTTATTAACAGGTAGTTCAGTATAATAATACTTTACACTCATGGCCCTTACCTAGCACCTTTTGCAACGTGATCTGCATTTCTTGTACACCTCTAACTCTCATTACACTCCAGGTGGGTGTGTAAGGAATGCAGAATTGGGCCCTTGATCAGACTATGTCAACAGTCTTCACAAGTATTAATATTCCTATGAAGAAGGTAGATTTTAGGCCTATTTTATAAATGAGGAACTGAGGTTTGAGTGAAGCCCACCCAATAAATCTGGGCCTAAGGCTGGAATAGAATGTTTAGAAAGGGAACATGGATTAAAAAGCACTGTGTATATATCATTTTAATCATAAGTTTTGACTGTTAACAGAAACAAAGTTGTCATGGGTTTGAATAATCTGACAGGAGCTAACACAATGCTGCTGATTAAACCTGGGTGTTGGTTATCTCAAAAACTTCTTCAAATAATGATAACCAGCACATCAAACAATCATTGGAAAATGGTTCCGAACTTCAAAATAAACATGCATCTATTTATGCAAAAAGTATATCTTAAGTGAAAGCAGAGGTATAAGGAATTGGAATTAAGTAGGTTTGTTGGTAACTTGTGAAATTCAGTAAAATGGAAGGATGTGATTAAAAAAGTGCATTCATTTTTATGTTACCAAACTGAATTTTATACAGAGCACCTTTGAATTCATTAGTTTAGAAATGCTTTTAATTTGGTGTTTCCCTTGAGAGCCATTATATTTTTCTGCTGTCAGCCTGATGTTGAGGAAAAATGAGAACTGGCAGATGTGGCGTTTTCATCTAGTTTGCTTCATAGTTAAAAACAGCATTAACTGCTATACGCAGGCAGAGCATTACTTTAATAATCCATCACAACTATTAAGTAGTTTAAATAAAACTTTGTTTCAAAGATTGCTGGTGTGTGTAGATAAAGTATTTTTTTTCTTGTTCATTATAATCCTCGTATGTTACAAAAGCATGCATACATGTAGGTTTTTTTGCAGTAAATCTCATCTGAAAAGTTTCAAGAAATCTTTAACCAAAAGAAATCTTTTAAAATTGTTTTTTTAAAATATATTAGGCATTTTTACCAGACATTTCAAATTGTTCTTACAATATATTATACCTCTACTCCTGATGTGGCTATATATAGTTTACAGCCTCATTTACTTTAATGTGCTACCTGAATAACATCATCATAGCTATAACTATGGTAAAGGGTTGTAAGGTGTGTGAACCGCTAATGCTTTCTGATGATTTAAATGACTTGTTCATAAAATGTTCTTTTAATAATAATGGTAAAGCTTTTAGCACTAGATGTCAGAAATGGGGAGAATATTGGCTTTTTTAAGTGTTATTTCTTTTCTAGCTAAAGTGTGTTTTAATAATAAATAGCACGGAGGCCAAGGTTTTGTGGCTCTCATATTTACAGTACAATCCAAGTAGAAAGATTCTTACCATATTTCAAACTGGTTGACCTCTGCTTGCAAGTGGTTATGTAACTTTCCTAATGTATTTGTCATTTTCTCATTTGCTTGAACAAGATGTTTCTTTCATTAAGAAAGGTCAGTGGACTATGTACCAAGGAAGAACATTTATGTATAAAAACAGCATAAAAATTACTTCACAAGGCACAGTTTTATTGTGGTACTGTTTTATAGAGCTTCGCAATGCTATCACACGTTATTGGCAAGTGGCTTCAAATGGGATTGTTTCATGAGTGTGCTTGTTCTGCTAAATACCAGCCTTTCCCAAGAATGGGACACTGCGAAGTTGAATGACAATGACATTTTTATAAAGCCCAAGAAAATAAATGGAGGTATAATTTTTTCTCCCTACCAGTTAATCGTATCCTTGAATATCTTCTCTTTGTGTGTCCTCAGGTTATTTGGTGTTACAGGAAACTGTGCTGCTTGCAGTAAGCTCATACCTGCTTTTGAGATGGTGATGAGAGCCAAGGAAAATGTTTACCACCTGGACTGTTTTGCATGTCAACTTTGTAATCAGAGGTAAGAGGACTTCTTAGTTTAAGTCCATAGGCTAAAACCAACTGAGCCCTGATGTATATATTTTTGTTTAATGGAGAGAGAGCATTCTTTTCCCAGTATTGCCACAGACAACCAGTGTGACCTTGGGCAAGTCACTTAAACTTTTTGTGCCTCAGTTCCCTCATCAATAAACAAGAATAATGATACTTCTGCTCACTCACATGGGTGCCTGTCAAGCTTAATTAATTAATATTTATAAAGTGCTCTAAGATCCTCTGTTGTAGAAAAGTGCAAAGCAGTACCATTTATCATTATGTTAATTTTATTTAAATTCCTCAGCTTTGTCAGTTGAATTTCTTTTAAAAACACATACTATTTCTTTCTGTTGACAGAACTCTTATCCTTTGAACTTACAGGACATTGCATTCTATTGTTCTTTGTAAATCGGTATTAGAATCATGTGCCATGTTCTCGTGACATTACGAACATTCCAAGGCCCCAATCCTGCAAAACTTGTTTTGTGTGAGCATGTACCTGCAGCTACATAGAGCCCCATTGACATTCATCCAGGTGGGACGTGGTGCAGAATCGGGGTCTAAAACTGCAAAATCACTATGGTTGAGATTTTCAAAGTCAATTAGGATATTTGATCACACAGTTCCCAGTCATTTCATTCAGAGTGGGCTGCTAAATCCTGTAATGTGCTTTGAAAATCTCAACCTATATCATTGGGATGGAATCTTGGCCCCATGGAAGTCAATAGGGATTTTGCCATTGACTTCTATGGGGCCAGGATGTCACCGCTGGAAATTAGAGAACTGATTCACATGTACTGTTTTATGTATGTATTACACTGCCTCAATTATTATATAATCCTACATTTAGTAACACATTTTACAGTTTACATATCTTTTATATTTGCATAAGAAGAAATACTCAGGATACAACTTTCTTAGATAGTAACTAAAAATTACTACAATAATATTCTAATGTAATACTCACCAAATATAAATCTAGCTCTAAATAAGCCATGCTAACTTACCCTGTACTGCAGTGTATTATTTGATAGCATTGTAGTAATTTAAAAATCAAGCATCCCCAGAGCAACATAAAATGTACAACTGATAATAAGTATAGCACGGTACAATTACATTCTAAAAAAGCTAAATTGACCTTTTTCATCATGTTGCATGGAAAATTAAAATATCAGACAAATAATAACCGCAGCTTAAATGATATAATAATGCAAAGTAATTATAGGTTGTAATGCTATTTAAAGATCCTGTATCAATTTTGCCTTGCTACAGAACTAAAAGACTGAATACGAAATAATGTCTACCCTACCAGTAGAACCCACTGAAGTAAGACACATGCACTCCTAAATTCAGGTTCTAAATCCTTTCACATTCCTAGTGCTGCAAACCACTGTTCTAGTATTATTAAAGTGTCTAATATATTTCTGTTGTTCGCTTCATTTATTACAGGCCATAATGGGGCTGCATATCTTTAGTGTTGGTTATGCACAATTAGCACTTAGTTATTGTCTTGTCACTTCAGCCCATATAAGACAAACTTCTTTAATGCAAGAAGTCAGCTAATCTTCATCAGTCAAGCAAAGCAGACAATTTTTGTTACCCTGAATACAAAAGATTACAACTTAGGTGGTACATTTTAATTTAACCCCCCAAATAACCCTCCAAAACATTAACAATAATCATTATAATCCTTTTCTTACTGCCATAAATGTGAACTAATGTGTGTCCTCATAGTATGAAACGCATCAGAGTGGTGATCTTGGACAATTTAGGTTCCTGTTAGGAAAGTTCTCTGCTGCTTTTTAAATTAAGAGGTTTAGTGGGGGTGTAATATTTTTTGATCCACTTTGTTGTTGTTGTGCGTCTGTCATCTCTGAGCCTCCAATCTAGTGCCTCATTTGGGATTTTTAGGCTTTTCTTGTGCTTTGGGCAAGCTGCAGGCCAGAGTATCGATACTCAAAAGCACAGGTGCTGGAACTAGGCACACTGCGGGTGCTGCAGCAGCATCCCTGGGATTGAAGTGGTTTCCATTATATACAGGATTTACAGTCTGGTTCAGTGGCTCTCAGCACCCCCACTATAAACAAATTGTTCCAGCACCTCTGCTCATAAGTAGAAAGCGTTATGAGAAGGGTCAGGGATCCTCGATCCATGCCTTAGAATAAGAACACAAGGATTGCCATACCTGGAGGGCACATGGCCCATCTAGTCAAAGCAGTGGCCAGTACCATGATGTGTCAGAGAATTCCATATATTGTAACCTCACAGCATAATGGGTCACAATCCTGATCATGGTCTCTGGGTACTATTGTAATATAAATATTTAACAATAATGGACAATAACAAAATAACCTGCCCATAGGGTGTGTTTCTTCCTCATCACTGACAGTTGTGACTATTTTATGCCCTTAAGCATGATGATTTGTATTTCTTTTTTTATTTTGTTTTACAAATTCTAATTTGTGCATGTGCATATTATCTGTACAAATTTCTAATCCCACTGAACTCTTGAATTATATTTTGTGGCAATGAGTTCTGCTGCTTATGTATTTCATATTAAAGGAATCACTTTCCTTTCAGTTTCCTTGCATTCTTGTATTATGTTACTGCAAATAGGAGTTCTGGATTGACCTTCTGGTACCATTCATTATTTTGTATACCTCTATCATCAAACCTCATTGTCTCTTCTGACTCTTTTCAATCTCCATGTCTCCAGTAAATTTCCCACACCTATCTCAGGACCCCTTATATTTCCTGTATCAGAAGGGTAGCCATGTTAGTCTGGATCTGCAGAAATGACAAAGAGTACTGTGGCACCATGCTTCCGATGAAGAGGGTATTCACCCACAAAAGCTTATGCTCCAATACATCTGTTCGTCTATAAGGTGCCACAGGACTCTTTGTCACTCTTGTATTTCCTCTGTCTCATCTTTGAACCCAAATTCCAGGTGAGGGTGTGTCACAGCTCTAGTGAAGCACCCCCTCTTGGACTCTCCCCAGACTGGTATGAGGGGATCCAGCCACTGACACCATGGGTGTTTTAAGCCACTGCAGTCTGAACAGAGTCCAGCCACTGCTGTTCTATTGGAGTCGCTGAGCTCCCTCTCAGGGCGCAGACCCTGTGTCTTGTATCCCCACCTGAGAATTGTGATTACATGGTCCCCTGCCCTGCCATTAGAACAGGGGTGGGCAAACCACGGCCCGTGGGCCACAGGTGGCCCGCCGGCCATTTTTATCCGGCCCGCAAGCTGAGCAGGGGGAGCGGTGCCAGTGGCCCCCTTCTCCCTTGCCCAGGGGCCGGACAAGCGCCAGAAGCCGGGGCTGGGCTGAGCTAGGGGGAGCCGCGGGGCCCCGTGCTCCCCACCCTAGCCGCGGGGCCCCATGCTCCCCTCCCCGGGTGCCGGGCCAAGCCGTGGAGAGCTGCGGAGCCCCCCGCCCGCGGGTGCCGGGCCGCGCCGTCGGAGCTGCGGGGCCCCAGGCTCTCGGGTGCCGGGCTGAGCTGCAGGGAGCCGCAGCGCCCCGTGCTCTCCTTCCCAGGTGCCGGGCCGAGCCGCGGGAGCCGCAGGTCCCAGCGCTCCCATGCCCCGGTGCCAGCCAAGCAGCGGAGAGCCGCGGGACCCGCGCTCCTCACCCGTGGGAGGTGGGCAGAGTCACGGGAGCCGCGGGCCTACGCTCCCCTCTCCAGGTGCCGGGTGGAGCCGTGTGGCCCTGCGCTCTCGTCGCAGGTACCGGGAGGAGCTGCGGGGCCCCGGGCTCCCCGCCCCCCTCGGTGCCGGGCCTAGCTGCGGGGTGCCGGGCAGAGCCACGGGCCCCGAGTTCCCGTCCGGAGTGCTGGGTCTAGCTTGGGGAGCTGCGAGGCCTCGCTTCTGGGCCAGGGGCCAGGCCGAGAGCAGCCAGCGCCCTGCTGAGCAAGGTAAGGAAGAAGGGGGCGGGTGGCTTGGGTGGTGGTTAGGGTGGGTTTGGGGTCTCGGGAGGGGGCAGTCAGGGAACAAAGAGCAGGGGGCTTAGATAGGGGGTGAGGTCTCTGGGGGTGGTGGTTGGGGGGGTGCGTTTCGGGAGCGGCCAGTAAGGGAACAAAGAGCAGGGGGGCTTAGATAGAGGGTGGTGTCCTGGGGGGCAGTTGGGGAGGGGGCAATCATGGGACAAAGGTGGGAGGGTTGGATGGGTCAGGGGCGCTGAGGGGGCAGGAAGTGCCTCCCAGAGCAGCCTCCACAGGTGATCCTAGACCCTTGCCAGGTGACAAACCAGTTCTCCTGGATGGGAGCCAGTCTGTTTTCTAGGATGGTTCTATCTGAATACAGGAACATCCCTCTATAGTCAGCCCTGTATTAGTTTCTGTTGGAATTTCGATATGATATGGAGGCAAAAAGGCAAAAGAGAAAGCAGCTTGCCCACATTTAAAATGGAGTTTGCATCTTGGTGAAGACACACACACACCATTCATAATCTTATGAATTCATAAATTGTGCAGATGTGCTCTGTGCCAATAATACCATTATACTTCTGTCCCTTTTTTCTGTGCTTGCCTCCTGTGTATGAAGTATCATTCCCGAGCTGACTCACTAAACCCACTGTTCTCATTTAAGTAAGACCCATTTCTACCACTATCCCTACATGAAATGAGTTGAGATCAATATTTTCTTTAAACACACACACACACACGCACGCATTGAGCTAACAAAACACGCCAACCATCTCTCGGCTTATATATTAGATTCCTTTCCACACTCTCTGTTTTTTGTCCCTTTTAATTGTAAACTCTTTTGGGCAGGGTCTATGTCTTAGGGCAGACTTTAGCATATTTGGATGCTCTTGTAACATACACCATTCTTCATATATGCTAACATTTTAATTGTTCAACTACTGCTGTGCACTGAGAAGAGGTTCCCATTAAGTGGTTAGCCATTAACCACTTCTTTTTCCTAAGTGAATATTAATTTAAAACCCAGCAATGTTGATGAGTGGATTAAATTATTTCTTTAAATTTGCGGTAGTTAACACTGAATTTTATCTGCCATTGTGCTGCCTGCTTGTTTAGCTTTGTTAGGTCTGCCTGAAGTTCCTCAGTCTTCCTTAGGGTTAACTAACCTAAATAATTTTGTGTCATCTGCAAATGTAGGTTCTTGACTGTTCATCCTCTTCTGCAGGTTGTTAATGAATAGACTAAGCTACATCTTTGGGGCAAACTGGTGTTAAGTTTTTTCTGTGCTAAGGGACATTAAGAATAGGTACAATGTTTGCTATGCTCAGGTAGCCAATTTCAAGGCATTTATTTTATTTTTATTTTTTTGGAGCTCACTTCATTCCTAAATTCTTTGGCTTTGTAGAGTTTAGTCCTGCTTGATCTTTAATATGTCAGTTTATTCCAACATCTTCTCTTTAACACTCAGATACATCATTATTTGAGAAGACTGCGGTAGATCTCTCCACACCATCCTCTGTGCCAAAAAGTTATGTGAAGAAATAATTTAACTCATCTGCAATATCCTTATTCTACTTAACTTTTCCTTTTATTTTCTGGTTGTCCATCAGACCTCCACCAGGGTTCCCTCCACTGTGTCACTGGGCCTTGACTCAGTTTCCCCTTTTTCCCCAGGTTAAACAACTTAGACTTCATCATGCAAGTGTTTTCTCAATAGCTCTTCCCTTTTGGAAGTCTGGTTTATTAACATAAAAGTCAAAACACTCACAAATCTTTCAGAAACTTTTCCTGGTTGGCTCACCCCCCGAGTGCAGGCTTTCCTCCAGCAGACGCCTGCTCTCTGCATGTCTGTTCCCCAGGCTCTCTTCTAAGGAACGCTGGCGAGTCACTTAGCCTAGTCCTCCTCTCTGGCCCTTTCCTGGCTTTTCTTCCTGCCCTTTAATGGAGCACACATCGCCAGGTCTGCTCTTCCTGTAGTCTCTCTTGTGACATATTGTGGGCTGCCATCATCTCTCCCAGCAGGCCTGATTCTTAGACACATGTAGTCCATCATGTGACCCTATTATTCCTTTCTTCCAATGGGGAGGGAGGATAAGCCTGACACGGGGTCTCAGCCCTCATAGGGACCAGCTCGCCCAGTGACAAGACCCAGCAATTCTGCTGCTCGGCTATATATTCTTGATAGGTGTTTTTATATCTTCACCATTCTCTCTTCAAGGGCCTGATTCAAAGCTTACTGAAGACAGTAGAAAGACTTAGATTCAGTATATTTTAGATTAGGCCCTAAATTTGCTTTTAGGTAGGAGAGCTGCCATTTATTGTACCTATTTCTTTTTATTGACTTCACTTAAGCTAGATCTTCATAGTTTTAGGATATGTTTGGTTCAAACTTTCTTTTACCTTCCTGCAACTTTTTTTTTTTTAGGGGTAAGGATGTTGCCTGTGTCTCTCTTATGGTATACCTAAGTAATCTCCATTCTGAGTCTAAAGATTTTAATTTTATTTTTTTCACCTTAGACTGTTGGGTCGCTGTGACTCGCTTCTTCTATTTTTTTAAAAAAATCATCTTTCTGAAGATGAGGGAGATTCCCACACCTGACCCATTGTTTTTAGGTGACAGATCTGAGGAACTATCTTAGGGCATGGCTACACTTGAAATTTCAAAGTGTTGCCGCGGGAATGCTCCCACAACAATGCTTTGAAGTTTGAGCGTGTTTGCACCCAAGCCCTAGGAGAGAGGTCTCAGAGCGCTCATGGTAATCCACCTCCACAAGGGGATTAGCTCCCAGTGCTTGGAGCCTCTTCACACTAGCGCTTTAAAACACTCAGACTTGCTGCACTCAGGGGGGTGATTTTTCACACTCTTGAGCCAGCAAGTTAGAGCGCTATAAAATATCAGTGTAGCCAAGCCCGCAGACTGAAGTGTCAATAGAGGAGGTTTTTGAACAAATTGATAAATTAAACAGTAGTAAGTCAGCAGAACCAGATGGTATTCATGCAAGAGTTTTGAAGGAACTCAAATATGAAATTGCAGAACTACTAACCGGGGTATGTAACCTATCGTTTAAATCAGCCTCTGTACCAGATGTCTGGAAGATAGCTAATGAAATGCTGAGTTTTTTTTTTTTTTAAAAAAAAGGCTCCAAAGGTGATCCTGTTAATTACAGACCAGAAAGTCTAACTTCAATACCAGGCAAATTTTACTATAGTAAAGAACAGAAGCTTCCAATATACAGATGAACACAATTTGTTGGGGGAAGAATTAACACAGCTTTTGTAAAGGGAAGTTATGCCTCTCCACACCATTAGAATTCTTCTAGGGTATCAACAAGCATGTTGACAAGGGTGACCCAGCTGATCTAATATACTGGGACTTTCAGAAAACCTTTGACAAGGTCTCACACCAAAGACTCTTAAGCAAAGTAGGCAGTCAAGAAGGAAGGTTCTCTTGTGGGTCAGTAACTGGTTAAAAGATGGGGGAAAGGGTATGAATCAGTTTCCACACTAGAGAGAGGTAAATAGCAAGGTCCCCCAGGGAACTGTACTGGGACAGACAGTGCTGTTCAGCATGTTCATAAATTATCTGAAAAGGGGGTAAACAGTGAGGTAGCAAAGTTTGCAGATGAGACAAAATTACTCGAGATAGTTAAGTCCAAAGCAAAGTAATGGCAAAAAGTTACAAAAGGATCATGAGTCATCATGGGTAGTTCTCTGAGAACAATGTGCAGAAGCAGGCCAAAAAAGAAAATCCTAACAGAAAAGAACATTGGGAAGCATTAGGAGAGGGATAGAGAATAGGACAGAAAATATTGTAATGACACTGTATAAATCCATGGTATACTTACATCTTGAATACTGTAAGCAGTTCTGGTTTCCTCATCTCAAAAAAAGATACATTAGAATTGGGAAAAGTACAGAGAAGGGCAACAAGAATGATTAGAGATATGGAACAACTTCCACGTGAGGAGACATTAAAAAGACTGGGAAGCATAGAAAAAGAGGAGACTAAGGGCAGATATGATAGAGGTTTAAAAATCGTTAATGGTGTGGAGAAATTGAATAAGGAAATATTATTTGCCCTTTCACATAATGAAGAATCAGGAGTCACCCAGTGAAATTTATAGACCGCAGATTTAAAACAAACATAAGGAAGTACTTCTTCACACAATGCATAGTCAACCTCAGGAACTTGTTGCCAGGGGATGTTGTGAAGGCCAAAAGTATAACCAGATTCAAAAAAGAACTAGATAAATTGATGGAGACCAGGTCTGTCAACTGCTATCAGCCAAGATGATCAGCAACCCAACCCTATGCCCTGGGTGACCCTAAACATCTGACTGCCAGAAGCTGGGACTGGTTGACAGGATGGATCACTCAATAATTGCCCTGTTCTCTTCATTCTCTCTGAAGCATCTGGTATGGGCCCCTGTTGGAAGACACGATACTCAGCTAGATGAAGCATTGGTCTGCCCCGAATGGCTATTTTTTTGTTTTCATAAATTTAAGATTTTCCATACCAAACTTTTAATAATCTTTGGAAAGCATAGCAAAAAGAGGTGTACTGTCTTGGGCTGCAGTGAGTGATGTGATATATATATATTGTACCCTTTCTTATCAAGGAAAGCATATAATGCCAGTCACAAATTAGACATTAGCCTTTGATGTAATAGGTCTTTTGACAGGACCCTAAAATTAGAAAACCGTGGGTATATATTAATGAACTATGATGTAAAATAAAAACTATTCTATTGAAATGTATGCATAAGCATTAATCAGAGATACATTGACAGATCAATTAAGTTTTACAAAAATTGGGAGGGAGGAGAATAAGGGACTAACTGTAATTGGGTGCAAGAAAAAGTTTAAGGGTGTTGTGTATCTGAATGAAGAGATTGTATAGCTGTTGATCCTAGGAGAAATCTATTAAATGCTTCCACATTTTGTTTCGTACTTTGCACCACAACAGCAGAGGAGGCACTTTGAACATAACCATCTTGGTTCCAAGCCATTTTTCTTACCTTCTCCTAAGAAGTCCCCACTGCATTATCATGCCTCCTGTACTGACTGCTACAGTAAAGATGGCAGGTAATTGTGAGATCCCTTTAACATTCGGCTCTGGCTGTTTCTTGGAATACAAGTTTTATACTTTTTGTGATGATCCAGGCATGCCATTTGTTTCCAAACAAGGTGGTAACAGAGGTCATTTCATGATATAAATGGCCTTCATTTTACCATTTTAAAGTATGACAGGAGTTTTAGAATGGAGGTTAATTATATTGGTCATTCCACTAATATTACAGACATGTCAAAAGTATTATCGTCAATTTATGGCCAGTAAGTCCAATCTGTCATGTTAATGTTGTCCTTAGTATATTTTCCTGCTCACCTTTGCATGCTTATTAGGTGAAATGTACAAGGATTCTAGGAAAGAAAACGTTGCACAGCACCGGCCACTACCATCTGCCAGATATAGCCAGAGAGGAAATAAAAGCCTTACCTTATTTTGCAGACACCAGTTAATGTAGACTGAAGTCCATTTCAACCCTTTCTCCTTCCCCTCTTTTCCAAAGGGAGATGAGAATGCTTTCTGTTGAGTCTCTATTTTATGAAAGGGGAAATAATGTAATCCCATCTAGGAATGAATGAATCTCCAAAATGTGAGGCTTCAGATGCTTAGGTCATCTAGCCAACCCATAGGTCTGAAAATGTAACAAGATTTTGGCATTTTGTTCCAGTCGAGTTTCAACTAAAAGATACCAAGCCTATTTTGAGAGGTCAAATAAGATCAGAAGTTTGGGAGCATGGCAAGGGGAGAGAAGAGATTTTACCTTATGTACACCAATTAGTCTTCTCATATCCTACTAGTGTATTAGTCAAGTGTCGTTGAAAGTGAGTTGAGCTTCCATTCAGTGATACCCTTTCGTCACCAAAATACAATTCACAGATATAACACTGAAGGAAAAATTCAAGACTAGCCTTTGCCCCTGCAAACATGATTTAGTCACTGAGGTTGCACAGTATGTAAGTCAGCACAGAATTTGGGCCTTAGGATCTAAAATTACTGAATGTTCTACATATAAATATGAAATGGTAGAAAAAATACATGATTTAGCATGGGATACATAGGCCCAGATCTTCAAAGGTATGTAGGCACCTAACTAAGGCCAAGGAGATAACATTGCAAAAGCAAAATGTAATGGGAACAAATCTGCAGTTTGTGTAAAAGTGTGTCTGCTCCTTTCTGAAACAGGACAGTGCAGTCCCTGCAGATTATGAAGTTGGTGAGGAAGGTAGATCTTTAGGGCTGAAAGATTAAATAAAATAGTGACATAGGATTTTGTCATCTTGGAAGGAAAGAAGGAAACATATAAAGAAAAAAAAATCAGAAGCGTTGCATCTTAAGATAGTTTTGCTTCATGATGTATTTTAAACATTTTAACCAAGTTATTAATAATGGTTTTATTCTGGAAATAATCCTTGTGTTACCCTGGACCTCAAGAGGGTTTTTGAATGATTGTATGGGCTTGAAATAATGCATTCTGCTAGCCAAGCAGAATGTCTCCCTCTAGTGGCTGGCCCACAAAGAGTGACAGCCTGCTGCTTATTCATAATCCTCAATTGTCATATATTCGTCACATAGGATATTGTTTTCAGTGTCTTATTATTTTATCAATCCAGTGCAAATACTCATGCAATAGAAGATATAAATGAATAATTTTGTATTTAAAGTCAAACATGCTTTTTTTTCTGGAAAATTAATTTTTATGTGAAAAGGCCACCTATGTCTGACTTGGGTATCTAATTTGGGAGCTGCAGTCGCATTCATCCATTTTTCAGGCAAAAAATAGATGAGGATTCAGTTTGATTTTGGGAATATTGAAGAATCAAGAGTAACCTGAAGAGAACTAGTTCATTTCAATAAATCTCCTTTTCAATATATCGACTCAAAATATTTTTTCTGGTGCTTATAGCCCATATAGTGGGATTGGGGGAAACCTGTCAATTGTATAAAATAGGCTTGACCATAAATAACTTAAAGATTTCAGGATCATTCCATAATCTGTATTTTCAGTCATCATCAGCAGCAGGCCGTAATCTTAAAGGAAAAAAATCCACAAATAGACAAACCAATTTTCCTTTAAGAGCAAAGCTAATTCTTTTCAATCCATTCTTTTATTGCACTGTTTTCCCTCTATCTGTTTAGCTAGCATAAAGATAAATTTCCAAAACTACCCAGTTGGAAAATAAATGGGTTCACTGTTTGTCTAGCATTCCAATCTTTACAAATGTAAATCAGTCCAACTGCTACTCATTTAAACCGCCAACTTCACAAAACATTAAAGGGCTGCTTTCAATACACAATTTAATCTGTGACAATTCACCAAGATTTCTGCTTGAACATCATTAGAAATTGACTATCTGATAAAGAGAGACCACTAGCAAAGGTCATGAGGGTCACCTTCTGTAATTATACGAAGTTTTACTGGGTCAACTACAGCAGACACCACTATTTGAAGGTTAAATTGTTACAATTAAATACATATACAGATATTCCCATAGCTACTCTGTTGTTAAATGTACCGTAAATAACACAAGCATTCATTTCTGACCCTAATTGTGTCCAAGATGTCCCCATTTGGAAATTATACAGGAAAGAACATTATAATCTGTTACACATGAAACAATACTTTATATAGTAAGATGCATAATTAGCTGATGGAAACTGGTTTCATTTATCCACATCAATGCAAAGGGGTTCATTTGGGTTATTCTCTTTAGTTTAATTGGAATGCTGCAAGCAAGGGCTCCCAATATGTTTTATAGCTGGAGAGTTTGCCATAAACAAAGGAATATAATCCTGCTTCAAAATCAGTCATTAATGAAACTTTCTTTCTATATACTAGGCCACTCCTTGCTGTTCACTAGATGTGTTAAAAGCACTTCTTTGTTTTTAAAATGATGTAGATAAGTAGCCTGATAATCATGCACACATAGCTTAGATTGATATTATTACTTAAGTTTGAAACTAGATAGTTGAGGTAAACGTGCTTTTTATTCCTCTGAGACAATAAAATACAATTATACAATATTGTTTACTTGGCAACCAAGTTCTGAGACATTTACTAGAAAACTGGGATATGTAGACCAATGTATCACAAAGTGGGAAGAAATTACAGCTATTTAGTAACTTAATTTACAGTTGATTCCGCAGGTAAACCTGTTTTTGTTTGTGTCTACATATGCTTACAATATACATATATAGATGTAATTATATATACACACACATTCATTGATTCAAAGGACATTTGAATTTAGTGGCTATTGGCATGAATGTTCAGCTGGAATATACTATCATGATAATTTACTATTTGTATAATACATAACCGTATGTTAAGCATTCAACAGCATATGATGATATCCTCCTTTTTTCTGATTTGTGTAAAAGAATTACATTAACTTCGCATTCAGCCCGTGATCTTGGATATTATCCTGCTTTATCTGTGCAGGTATGAACTGATCTAAGACTCTCATAGACTTCAGAGGGCTTTCAGTCAAGCCTTTGGTTGAGGAACCAAAAAGTACCTTGATGAACCGAATTTTGTGGAAAGCAAGGAATACATTTAGATACCAGCACAAACCCAAACCTGAGCTTTCATGCATGTTTTACAGAATGTTGCACCAGATACAAGAAACGTATGCTGCACCATCCATACAACAAAATTACGAGTACAACTTTTTAGATTTAAGATGACATTGTTCCATTGTAAAACTACCTTTTCTTTTCTTTGTTGTTCTATTTTCAGATTTTGTGTTGGAGACAAATTTTTCCTAAAGAACAACATGATTCTGTGCCAGACAGACTATGAGGAGGGTTTAATGAAAGAAGGTTACGCACCTCAGGTTCGCTGATCTGCCGCCACATCGTTAAGAATATAAAGCACTATGTTCTTTTATCTTTTTTGCTCAACATGTATATAAGAAATGACACAGGATCCTACTGAATAGCATAGATATAGAGAGACAGGATGGTCGCGTGGAATAAAAGGCGGACTGCATATGTATGTAGTGAAAATTGCTCCAGTTCAGAGTTGAATGTTTATTAAAAAGGTAACTGTACATACTGCTGGATTTTTATTTTATTTTAATTTGGGGGGCTTGCTATTTTTTTTTCCCCTTTTTGTGTCATTTGGCATGAGATGTTTATTTTGGACTATTGTATATAATGTATTGTAATATTTGAAGCACAAATGTAATACAGTTTTATTGTGTTACCATTTGTGTTCCTGTTTGCTTCTTTGTATTGTTGCATTTAGTACAATCACTGTCTAAACTTATTGTATATTTATGCTTTCTGTATCT
Source organism: Dermatemys mawii (assembly GCA_007922305.1). Lineage (NCBI taxonomy): Eukaryota > Metazoa > Chordata > Testudines > Dermatemydidae > Dermatemys > Dermatemys mawii. The sequence goes on along the minus strand of ML677350.1, from coordinate 21,159,175 downwards.
ACCAGCTATTTTAAACTAGCTGTATCTTTCTAGTAAAAAGAATTAAAGAGCAAATCCCAACCATTATGCTACAGTTAAGAGCTTAAAATACTATTTACAATACAACTATTTACAAAAAAATAATTCTAGCAGCAACCACTGCAAACAATGCTATGGTTAAGGGTCTATCAGCACTTGTTATAAGCCTCTATTTTTCAGGGGTTAAACCTCAGCTGTTTAATTGTATAAATCTCCTCCAAGAGCACTTTTATTTTATTACAAATTTTTGAAAAACAAGTCTAGCTGGTTTGGGACATATTATAGAAGGTGCAAAAAGTGAATGATTTTGTGCTGCTAGATTTTCAAAATAAGTTTTTTTTATTTTTAAATTAGCTGGAAATTAGGCCCTAATGCAAACCAGTGCCTTTGAGTATCTTGTAACATATATATATTCTGAAGTTGTTTAATTTGGAAAAGTGATTTCTGCTCTTGTGCAGAGATCTTTTGTAAGATCAGATTTCTTAAGCTTAGAGGTTTGTTTTTTGAGGGGTTATTTTGTGGTGTTTTGGTTTTTTTGCAACTGCTCATGGAGAGTTGTGTGGCTGTGTCCTAAGTGACTTGTTCTAAAATGAGGAGGTTAGAAGGCATCAAGAACAGCTTCAGTTATAGGGTCTGTATACATTAGGGAAAAGACCCTTTTAGCTAACAGTAGGAAAGTGACTTGTTGCTGACAACTACCCTTGGTGGCTGCTGAAGAAGAAAATTTAAACATTGACGTAGATGGGACAGTACTTTTTAAATATCATTACAGAAAACAAGAGACACCGCATTCCTCCATGTACCAATTGTACTGTTTCTGATTGTGTCCAAAATTCTGTCCTGCCTACGTTGGCAATTAAATAATCTTCAACACTTGGTAAGAGTGGTGGGACCCCTTTCCCAGCAATCACTATCATGAACACATCCATCTCCTAGCGTAGATGGAGCTACATTTTAAAGCCGCGAGACTGTTGCCTCAGCAGCAGGCCCGTAAGTATTCCTGGCAGAGCTTAATGACCAGTTAGGCTGAGGAGAGAACTATAAAGGGGTAACAAGAAATAAATGGCCTAATGCGCACTCAATCCTTTCCTCTTTGGCACTATTAAAGCCCCCCAGGAAAATAGTCGTTTAAACACAGGCTATCTTGTAGGAGGCCATGAAATTTGGGGTTTCGTTCCACTAAGAATCTTTTACACAAAGTACGTCAAAGATCTTTGTGTTCCCTCTGTTGGTTTGATTTATGGTTGCAATGCTCGCCCTGAGCTCCTCCTATTATCTCTTTCTGCAGTCCCCATGGTGGAGCGGAGGTTGATTCCTTAGTATCTATTGTGTGAGTTCTTAGTAGACTGCACTATGGATTGATTTGGAGATGGATTTTTAATCCTGATATCTGAATTTCCAAATTTGTCTATTTAAGAGAGATTTAGTATTATAATATTGTGACTTTTTGGAATGGATATGAACCCAGATTAAGACTAAGGACTAGTCACAAAGCATAACTTCCACTGATCTAGAACATAGAGGAAATGAATGGTCACTAATATCATTGTTCATTCTAGTGAGAGAAAACAGTCCCGTTCAAAGGGTCTCAACATTTTTCAGAGTACAGACCACATCTTAATTGAGAGATCGTGGTGTGGACCATATCTTCTCCCATTTGTGATCCCATGAATCTCTTCCACTCCCATTCACAATTACATAATACCTCTGTAGTGACCACAGCACTTTCTTACATGGAAGGGTCATACTAGGAAGGTATTTACATATTTGCTTCAGTGGTAATAAGTGTTTTTGCCTTTTTAGAAGAACATAGATCAGTCACCTGTTGTTCCTTATTCCACCTCCCCACTCCAGCCTGTTTTGTCACTAAGCCAAAAACAAGACTGACATGCTAGCTCTTCACAGACCACAATTTGGGAATCTCCAATCTAATCTAAGGGCTTGTCTTCACTACCACGGGGAAAGATCGATTTTATGGCGATCGATTTATCGCGTCTTGTGAGGACACGATAAATCGATTGCCAGCGCAGCCCCCATCAACTCCGGAACTCCAGCTCCCCCAGAGGAGTAAGCCGGAGTCGACGGGGGAGCGGGCCGCCGACTGCCCTCGCCGTGAGGACGGGAGGTAAGTCGGCTGCAGATACGCAAACTTCAGCTACGTGATTCACGTAGCTGAAGTTGTGTATCTGCAGTCGATCCCCCACCTTTGTGAAGACCAGCCCTAAGAGTCAGGACAAGGGATGGGAGTTAAGAAACCTGGGGTCTGTCCTTGACTTGCTGTGACCGTGGGCAAGTCACTTAACTTATCTGTGCCTCAGTTGTCCCATCTGTAAAATACGGTTAATATTTACACTGCTTTTGTAAAGCTTTTTAGGCCCTTCAGATGCCAAGAGATATATGTGCAAAGTATTATTAAGAGCAGTAGTTTATACTGGGAAAATGAGGGGAGCATTTCTTTAAATGCTCAGTAGGTGGTTACTTTGGTAAATTAAAGTCAGTCATAGACTTGAGGGAGAAAAATTGAAAACAGTTAATAATCCATTGAAGACTTTTGGCATAAGGATTGAAAGTAGATAAATGGCATTAGCGTTGTAAGCTTAATAGCAAGCTCTTGTTAATACAGAGTACCACTGTTCAGATCTGTACAGGATTACTGAAGAGAATGCATTGTGGAGTATGGGTGGGAAAAAAGTGGCTCTCGTGTGGGCTTGTTGTGAGAGATGTATGTATCAGGCACATACATATATAAAGTAAGTGTGTGGAAGATATTATAAAATATATATAGCCCTTGATTTGGGGACAGGGTCAAGAGAAGAAATAATTTGAAGGACTTGAAAATGTACAACATCCTATCTTAGATAATATTAAAAATTGGAAATCTAAAATATTTAACTGAACCACTACCAGAGTACAAAAAACAGTGTTATAGAGGGGTGATCTTTCTCTGAGCAGCTTTACTGATCAGTTTTGCTGGAGCCTAACCCTGCCCTCATTTTCTTTTCAAGCATCCACCTCTGTTTTGGCCTCTTTGTTGCTGCTTGTGATTAAATTCTGTTTGCGTATGAAGAAAACGTTCCGTGGTTCAGCTTGTGCTTGTTTGTCAGCCAAGACTGCTTCCTCTAGCATCTTCAGTCCTGGCTGTATTCTCTCTCCATGAATCTCTAAATCGAGATAAACTGATGTTGTAAACAAATTATATATCTATATAGTTCTTGCACTGCTGTTTTCTAACCCACCTGTGATGTAAAAACAATCAAACCATATTGTTTCAATTGTAGAAAGACCCTCTACCAATTGCTACCTTAACATGCTGTGTCTCTGCTGCTGCTGACAAATCAAGACTGCTTTGGTTCTGCAAGAGCAGTGACTGAGGTTGAAAGTTGATTAGTGTTTTTTGTAATTACACTTTCATCTTGCTTAATAAATTTATTTCACACACCTTTCCCTTTCCTCCACAGTGCTCAAATTTGTGCGCACCAAAAAAAGTGGTATGGGGGAAACCTACCACGACTCCCTCAAAAGTATTGAATTGCCAACATATGAAATGACTTAAAGAAAACAGACAGAGAAGGTGCATGAGGTAATATCTTTTATTGGGTGAGCTTCTTTGGTGAGAGAGAAGCTTTCGAGCTTACACAGAGCTTTTGTCTGTCTCACCAGGAGAAGTTGGTCCGATAGAAGATATTATCTCCCCCGCCTTGTCTCTCTCACATCCTGGGACCAACACAGCTACAACAACACTGCCCACATTAAATAAAAAAGAAAGAAAAATGGGCAGCGAGGAGGAAGATTGTGAAAAACAAGAGGGATTGGTAAGGTTTAGCCTGTACAGACAAAGTACTTAAAGGCTTTTTGCAACATAATATGCAGCAGCTTCTTATAATTTTCTCAGCGGTCGGTAGTTTACAGTCATCTGTACCTAGAACAAATCTTGTCAAAAAATGAAGGTTTGTAGTGATTGCTGGGTATAATTTTATACATTTAACTGATTCTTCTGAAAGCTTCAACTGTGCTGCTGTTATCAGACTAAATTATCAATTTATCCATTTGTTGTTTAATGAATAAAAAAATCCTCCTAAATCCTATCAAACTGCCTTTGGAGATGTTGTGGTTTCAATAAACAATAAGCTTTAATGACTCAAACTACAGAAAGCAAAAGTGTGTACTGTATACAAAAGCAGTGTTTTTATTCTTTTAAATACCACTTTAGATAAAAAGCCAATTACATATTCACTTAAATACATTTCTCCCCCCAACCCCAGATATACCAACCAAAACCTGTTTAGTGTTCGCTTCAGTACATTGCAGAAAGAAACCATAACACAATATACATGAGGTAATAGGCCATTAGCACAAACATGTTCCTCATATAAACCCTTTGTATAAGAACCCTTTCTAGAAGCTGCCAATTGCGGGTGATAGAAGTATTATAAAGGAAGTGATTTTAACACTATTTAAGTCATTTAAAGCTTTAATGGAAAGGTTGGATGTACCCAGTACCTTTAAAATGCCCTTCTGCTGATGTATATTCATCGTGAACCTGCTAATAATGAGTATACATAAGCAAATATCCTCTACCTATTCAGCATGTCATTGGTATGAAAGTCCCAGAAAATATCTCACGTAATCAATGTGTTCGGAGAGTTATCTAGCACAAATTACTCATTAACTCAATAGCACATAATAAAAAAGAACATCAATTAATTAATGAGTCACCCTCAGATCACTTTGATTACAACACAGCTCTGTTGAAACAGCAGTTATAAATGGAGCTGCCTGGCTTTATTCATTGTTTGCAATTGGCCCATTATTTTGCGGAGACTGGTGTCATATTTAACACATGCCTGCAGGTAATTGTGTGATTAGTGTCATAAATGAAGAGGCAAAAGGCAGCACACTGAATATCATGCTTTACAGAGAAGCCTAAACAATCACGAAGCCACAATACTTACCACAGTGCTTGCAAACCACTGTCGCATGAAGGCATTGAACTAACTGCACTTGTGTTGCAGGTTCTTTATTATATTCTAATGCTTACAGTTCCCATAGCACCTTCCATCCAGTGCTTTCAAAGCCCTGTGCAAACATAATTGAATTATGCATCCCAATATCCTGTGAGGCATTATCCCTATTTTACAGATGAAAATACTGAGTCAGAGGTTAAAGGATTTGCCCATGATCACAGTCAATTAATGCAACCCAAACCCAGTATTAGCAGGGCTCCTAAATGTGCTGCCCTAATCACTTTATCCGGATCCTTTATCAATAGAGGCCCTAATTCTGGAATGACCTCCAGTTGGGCAGCCCCCTCTCCCCTCGCCCTCACACACGCACCTCTGCCTGTCCAGTGCCCCACTGATGTGAGTGGGGTTCTGGCAGACACAGAGACACCCTCTCTTACAAAGCTGATTGGAGGTCTGAGGATGTGAACAATGTAACATATACTGTAGATTGATCTCTTGAGACTTCCACAAAAGCAGATTCTTTTTCTGACCTGAAGCTGCTTAGTACTTTAATTTGAATAATGCTTTAAAAACCCACTATTTGTGAATTGTGGGTAGGAACTATGGTGTTTTCAAGCTTTCTTGTCACCTAAAGGTGTTTAAAAAAAAAAAAAAAAAAAAGAGGAAAGCCTAATAAAAGACTACAAAGTCACCACCTACAGTTCCTAAACTAGCTTGGTTAAATGCCATTCCAATAAGCTTATAGTGTAATTATAACAGTTCCCTTAGGTAAGTAAGAAACATCTGTTAGTAACACATAGCAGGTGTTAGCAATTACACATACCAATTTTTTTTTAAAAAAAAATGTTTTTAATTAAAAAGAATTCTGGTTTCTGAAAAAGGAAAGCATGGTAAGTCCAAACACGCTTTAGTTTATGTGGCTCCAGGTCCCGTCAGGCAAAATGATAAAGGTAAAATCACCTTAAATTAGCAAGGCTTTCCATGTTGAACTCCAGCTTATTGCAATCAAAACTGAATTGAGTTTCAGTGCATTTTTTTTTAAAACCACATACAGCTGGTATTCTATGGTATGAGGCTCACTGACTTCATGGGATCACGGAACACCATCTAACTAAAAGTATTTGAGCACAGCCAAGGTGACTGATTTTAAGCAACAAACATAATGGGCATTGTATGAAGGGGTGGAAAAAATGGAAGTAATGCTGCCTAACATTTTGTTCACATTCCCTTTATCCCACTAGTGGGAAACAGTTTCTAGATTATGCTAGAGACAAATCAAACTCTAATGTCAAACTACTTTGAAGAAATAGCCAAGAGCAATTTGTAGTTAATGATGTGATTTGCTGTTGCCATTGAGAAATAACAAGAAAGCTAGCTTCACAGTAGAAGGCCAAGCATTTTAGGGGTGTGTTTAATACAATTTTTTTTAAAAAAATCCAGTAAGTAACTCACTCCCCTTGCCCCCAGCCTGTGAATATCATGATCAGGAGCATTTAATGATTCAAATCTCCACACACACACACGCATACACCGTTGCTGTCCTTCTAAATAAAAATGTATAAAACAAACTGTATTTGAGCAAAGCAGTGAGCACCTATGTTAATACAATCTATGGATCTGCCTTTGCATCCAGCTGGGACCCAATTATTCAAGACCCAGTGATGTTTTTGACAAAACTATTGTAAAATTCTAATATGGAAACGTATTCTTTCTACAAGCAGGTCTACAGCAGTGTAAATTAGATTATTTGTCTTCACTTTCTGTTCCACAGAGGTATTCTTTATTTATACACACACACGAAAAATAGTATCAATACAATTGTATTAAAGAAAAAATACATACATACTTCCTTCACATAATTAATTCACATACACCCAGAAAATAAGAACAGATTTTAACTTTTTCTGCTTTTTTAAAAATGTATTTCTAGTATTACATTTATCCACTAGGTTATGTTGTAGGTTTTGCTACACATCTTTATTTCTTATTTATAATACATGCCCATTGTTCAGGCCTTTCTCTACATCTAAATCATTAATATATATATTAACCACAGCCAGACCAGTCATTGGTAATACCTGTACACCAATCCACAGAATAGATGAAATAACTGAGTATGTAAAGCTTTTTTTATTCTGAAAAGATGGCATATTATATTAGCAAGAACTTTTCTCTACTTAAAATGATTATTTATTACACACATTTCATAGGCCGTCCATTACTGTAGTTCAGTGTCCAGGTGTCTAAAAATGGTTTTGTAAAGTTCAGCAGCCATAGGAGACATACAAAGATATAAATAACAGCAACAGGTTTAACAGTATTTTAAATACCCAAAGTAGAATGATCACTGTAGAGTACATAGTGTAGAAAATGACTTTTGGACCTTGCTACCCAAATCCTTAGGAAGATGAGGGTATCTGTATTTTGAAAGTGAAGATACCAGGTGGAATGTTGACATGTAACTGGCAAACGTCACTCACTGAGAGTGGCAGTCACAGATTTGGCCCTGCTGTCACACAGTCACGCCAGCTGAAATGTCACTTATAAGCAGGGCTGCACACAGTGAGGAAGATTCCCCTTTCAACTCCCTCCTCCCGGCCCCTAGGTCTACTTTGGGGTTTCTGAGCACACAGGCATGATATCTTTCCTCTCCTTGTCTCATTGCCCCCATCCACCACAGTAGGTCTCAGTGCTGCAGGGGGAGAAGTAGGTAGCCAGCTCTGTTGCTTTCTGGCCTTAAGCACCAGCACATTTCACCACCGTGGTGGAAGGAGAGGAGGAAAGGCTTGGTAGTAGCTGAAGAGAGGCACAATGGTGAACCCAAAGAGGATGAAGACAGACGGGTACCAGGAGAAGGACAGGGAGGAGAACAGATAGTGTAAGTACAAACAGGGGAAGGATGGTCTTAAGGCTAATGCATAGGGCTGGGGGTCAAAACTCATGTGTTTCATTTGCAGCTCTGCCACTGATGTCCTGTAAGACTGTTAGGATGTCATGGTGCTTCTCTGGGCCTCAGAACTCCCATTGATAAAATGAGGATAAGAAAACTGACCTAGCTCCCAGGCAGATGAAAATACCTAAGTAAGTGCCTCAGATGAACGTACCATTAATAAATTCATGTTAGAGGAGGGGAGAAAGTTTCTCAGAAGATGATTGCTCCTTCACACCTATCACTCAAGATGCTGATTGGGACATGATAGCTATGTACATATTAAGAGACTGGGGAGTCTAGCCTGAGCCTGTCATATTCCCATGGGTGTACAAATATATCAAATCACAATTTGACCAGAACACAACCCTTAAGACAGGACACCCTGGGGCGGTTCTGTTGATCTAGGCAAATTGACCAGTGTCCAGCCTATAATTCCTCATGCAAATTGCTGAATATGCGTACACATAGACCAAAAGTGTGGCTTTCCTGAGCACCCACTTAGCGGTACAAGGAGGATGTAAGATGTCTCACCTGCAGCTGACTCCCATTGCAGGCTACAGCATGGGGGAGGGGAGAAGGCAGCTTCCATAGGTCACTGCTCCCCCATCCTGCCTTTCTCAAGTAGGTAGGCAGGGTGTGGTTAGCTAAGGAAGTATGGCGCTGTGCAACAGTTAGGGCACTGGCCTGAGATTCAGACAGCCTGGTTCAGTGCCCTGCTGTGTGGACAAGTCATGTAGGCCCAGAGCATCAAAATAATTTAGGCTCCTAACTTCCATTGATTTCAAGCAGTTTATAAAGGGCTTGGCTTTCTGAGGGCAAGTTAGGTTATAAATTCATTCCAAAGTTTTATTGTGCCACGAAAATGCAGCAGTTCTGATATATTTTTAGGTGATGTTGGCATTTCAACTGGAGCTTTTGGCTTTTTTTCTGAAACTGCCCTCACCTGCCCTCCTTCTCAGTTATATATCCTAAGGGCTTTAGCCTGCATTTTTTCTCTATTTAATTTTAGTCCAGCAGTTTCAATTACCTTCAGAACTTGTTTTAACCTTACGTCATATTTGTCCTTAGACTTCCCTTAAACTAAAATGTCACCTGTATGAAACTCCCATTCTTTTCAGGCCTTGCAGAATCTCACTTCTTTTCCTTTGGAAGATGTCTGAGGTGCTTGTTATGTAGAAGGGGAGGCGACAAAAACAGCATCTTCTGAATCACATTATAAAAGTTTTCAGGTGGGTACCATTAGGTCGGTGAAGATGTTGCCAGAATCCACTAGCTGCATCTATTATTGTTAACATTTGTCTTGCAATAGCAGAGGCAGAAACATAAGCATCAAGGGGAATTTTTACTCTGAAAACTTGCGTTGAGTGAGTTTAAGTGTCTAGGGGATTCAGCAGGAAATATTTGGATCAGTGGAGCCAAAACTGGGAGTTAGGTGCTTAAATCTGGGATTTAGGTGCTTAAATACTTCCAGAGATCCCACACATAGTCTTTGTCCATGCTTCAGTTCCCCATCTTTAAAATGGGGATAATGACACTTACCCACCTCAGAGGGGTATTGTAAGGCTGAGTACATGAAAGAGTGTAAGACACTCCGATAAGATGAAATACCTAAGATATACATGACCCTTCCCCTGAAGACAAATGACAAACAAAAATGAGAGGGGAGGGAATACAATCAAATATGTTCAGTTTATTTAATAGTTTCATAGATTTTCCAGGCCAGAAAAGACCATTGTGATCATCTACTCTGACCTCCCATGTAACACAGGCCATAGAACTCCAAAATAATTCCTGGAGCAAAACATCCAATCTTGATTTAAAAATTAGTCATGGATAATCCAACATGACCCTGGGTAAATCGTTCCAATGATTAATTATTTTCACCAAAGTTTGTGCCTTCTTTCCAATCTGAATTTGTCTAGTTTTAACTTCCAGCCATTGGATCATGTTATACCTTTCTCTGATAGACTGAGGAGCCCACTATTAAATATTTGTTCCCCCATGTGGATACTTATAGATTATGATCAAGTCACTCCTTAAAATTCCCTTTGTTAAGCTAAGTAGATTGAGTTATTTAAGTCTATGATTATATGGCAGGTTTTCTAAACCTTTAATCACTCTCATGACTTGTCTCTGAACCCTTGCCAATTTATCAACATCCATCTTGAATTGTGAGCACCACAACTGGATGCAGTTTTCCTCGTGACTGCTCCAGCCCTGCAGCACCCATAGAGGCAGCGCCTATGCCTGGGGTAAAAGCCCCATCCTGTGAATATGGCCTACATTCTTTGTTCCTAGATGTATGTGTCACAATTCAGGGGAAATGCACCTGTATTTTCCCTCAATGGTCCAGCAAGGGCACCCAATCTAGACATGTCCCTCTCCTTTCTGCCTGGGGTATTTCCATGCTGCACAGTTCCCTGCCGTCAGTGAGTTATTTCCAGAACACGTGCTTGCTTTCTCTTTAGAGACTGTTACCTTATAACTGTAGCATTTATACCTGTTACCACACAACACTTTCTAGGCAAGCCTACTTTATTCTTAAGGTTAAAATCAACACAGAAGGAACATACTAAAAACAATAAAAGAATCTGCACACATGATCAAAGGTGTACCAGAATTAAGCCTAACCCCAGTTCTGGCAAGAGCAGTCCAATTCCCCCCCTCCCCAAACACACCCTCCCAGAAGATTCCTTTGTGGTCACAAGTACCTCACAACTTCAGCTCAGAATAAGCAACCAGTTTTATGAGGATTCAGTAGGCCTAGACCTTCCAACCCTGCCCTAAGGATTGGGGGTCCTCCATGGGCTATGGGCCCTATCTGGTTGCTGGATCAGGAAGAAGGACCTAAGGTAGCTCAAAACCAGGCTGTTTTTATCCCACAAACCCTGCCTTTGCCTGTTAGTCCCTGAAGGATCTAGTCTGAGCTACTATCTGCACACATCTTGTGTGGAAGGTTGCTTCTGAAGGTTGATAATCCCAGTAGCATCCCCTCTCCCAAAGGGAGAAGGCAAATACAATGGCCTGCTAACACATACACAAATGCATTTTAATACAATGTACCCAAAGGCATTAACCCTAATTCAATAAGGTTTATCTCACTTCCATAAGATTTGCTCAGGATATGACAGGAAATTGTCAGTCTGCCACAGCATACATTTACATTTAGCCACATTAAAACACTTCCAATTATGTTTTCTGACAATTACAAGCTATATAAAGTAGGTGTCAATTCTTCCCATCTGCCTCTCAAACCATTATTAATTGGCTGAATACATACAGCAGAGGAGGGTCTTGAGAATATACTTGAAGGAGAAAAAGAGAGTCAGGGACTTTTGAGTAAATTCACATTAGACCCTATTGTTGCACCACGTCACTTAGAAAAATGTATCTTTAGACCTGCCACCTCCATGGGTTTCCCAGTAGACTGGGCATTCAGACCGTCATACAGGTCTGCTGGAAAAAGCACTGGCCTGTAGGAAAATCCCTGTCTGTTTGGTTGCCTTTCTCCATTCCCTGCATCCGGGGTGGGGGTGCGGGGGAGGCAGTTAATACGAGCTGCTCCATGTGCTAGTGCCCCCTCCTCTCTCTCAGCATGGGGCTGAAGTGTTCCTGATCTGGACCACTCAGCCCTGCTCAGCAGGTCCTCGTTTGGCTGCTCATTTTCCTTTGGCCTGGGAGGGAGACTGTGAAGAGCACCCCCTGCTGCTGAAGCTCCCCACCCCCCCGCAGGTCTGGGAAAGGGAACTGAAGATTCTATACTGCTGGCACGTTCTCCCCAGCAGAGCAGCTGGGAGCTGCTGCTCATTTACGGAAAATGCAGTAAGTGGGGAATGAGGCGCAAGGCTTAGTCTTTCTAGTCGCACAAAACCGAACACCCTTGCCCTGATCCCTGCCCTGCCCCTCCTGAGGCCCCGCCCATGTCCCATCCCTTCTGTGAAGTCTCATCCCCCCCGCCCCACTCAGTCCATCCCCCCCATCCCTCAACTCTCCCCACCCTCACTGCCTGCTCATTTTCACTGGGCTGGCTCAGGGGGCTGGTGTGTGGGAGGTGGTGAGGGCTCCAGCTGGGGCTATGGGCTGTGGGGGTGGGGGATGAGGGGATTGGGGTGCAGGAGCATGCTCTAGGCTGGTATTGAGGGATTTGGAAGGCAGGAGGGGGCTCAGAGCTGGGACAGGAGAGTGAGGCACAGAGGGGAGCTCAGGGGTGTGAGCTCCAGGCAGCACTTCCCTCAAGCAGCGGCATGTCCCACTCCTGGCTCCTAAGTGGAGGCATGGCCTGGCAGCTCTGTGGACTACCCCATCCACAGGCACCACCCCTACAGCTCCCCTTGGCCACTGTTCCTGACCAATGGGCACTACAGGGGTGGCACTTGGGGCAGAGGGCGATACACTGAGCCCCCCGGCTGCTCTGACGCATTGGAGCTGGAGGGGGAACATGCTGCCTGCCAACCCCATAGCGCGGTGCCGCCAGCCAGCCAGTCAATGGCCTGGTCCGTGATGCTGACCAGAGCTGCCAGGGTCCCTTTTTGACCAGGTGTTCCAATTGAAAACCAGACACGTGGTCTAATTTCAGGGATAGAGCTGCAGGGTCCAGAGCACATGAGAGCAGCAGAAACAGCAAGAAGTTACAGAAGGAGCTGTTTGGAAGCAGGTCTGGAGGACAGAATCTACTGGGGGAAGGTATTGGGGTCCTGTGGGGGATCAAATTATGTGTGGATCTGGGTGTGTTAGGGGTGCAATCATTTTGCGGGGGTCTTGTGCAGAGGTCAGAAACAACTCAATACTCGGTGTGAAGGGGGATCAAAATAAAGGGTTTGTTGTGGGGCCAAATTTAAGTGACTTGATGATTTAAGTGATCAGATTTAGGTGATTAATTAATTCCACAGTGTGTGTGTGTGTGTATATATATATATATATATATATATATATATATATATAAATAATATTTCAATATACTTTTCCCTTCTTACTGTTTCACTGAGTTTCTCTGTCAGTCTATATTTATATGGAGGTGCCTGTTTCTCCCACACATTGGGCACACCACCTTCTTGGTACAACAACATGTTCTATCACCCACATCACTGTTCTATATCCTGGTGAGTTCCTCCTATTCTTTGGGAATGAGGGGAACTGGCAGTCTCTGGGCTGCACTAAATACACAGGGCGAGGCCTCCTTCTCAACACAGTCTCCGCGGGCTTTCTTAAGCGGACCACTTTTGCCAGTCGCCACTCCAGCTTCCTACACTCTTTACAAGGCCCACTTGAATGCTAGTTGTTCATTCTAACAGGTTGTTGCAAAGGCCTCATTATGACTAAATGCCAAACTCACACTCTGTGCCATGTATCAAGTACAGCCTTTGTGTTCCAGGTAACTCACCTGTTCCAATGTGTTACTGAAGTCTGCTATGGCCAGGCCTCATCTCCTTTAGACTCCCTTTCCAAATTAAACAATTGCCTCTGCCCCTGAATCTGTTTTAAATTACACTAGTTTTACAAATCTTGAAATTAATGGTTCAAGCATGTTCATGAATGTTGTCTTTGGACACAGATTCCAGGAAATAGGCATCTCTCTGATTCCTTTGCTTCAATAGACATGACCCCAGTATACTTTTTTCTTCCATTTCCAGGAGGGTCAGAGGCTTGCCTTGTGTTCTCCCTTGGCAGACCTGCCTCATTTCTGCCCAGGAATTTGGGGGTCTCAAGAAGCACTTTTTATGGTGCTTCATTTTTTCCCTCATGGGATTTTTTTTCTGTCTACTATTCTTTGTATCATGCTTCCACTGTTTCATTGATAGGTGACTTGCGTTTTCATTTATGCATTGGATCTGCCAGGCCAGCTACACCATCTGTTCCAGACTTAGTTCAGAAGGAGAAAGCCTGCTAAACAACCAGTACAGCCACTGGACAATCGAGATGCTAAAGGAGCACTCAAAGACAATAAGGTCATTGTGGAGAAACTAAATGAATTCTTTACATCGGTCTTCACTGTTGAGGATGTAAGGGAGATTCCTAAACCTGAGCCATGCTTTTGGGGTGTCAGATCTGAGTAACTGTCCCAAATTGAGGTGTCAGTAGAGGAGGTTTTGGAACAAATTGATAAACTAAACAGTAATAAGTCACCAGGACCTGATGGTATTCACCCAAGAGTTCTGAAGGAACTCAAATGTGAAATTGCAGGACTACTAACTGTCATCTGCAACCTATTATTTAAATCAGCTTCTGTACCAAATGACTGGAGGATAGCTAACTGACACTAATTTTTAAGAGGGGCTCCAGAGGTGACCCTGGCAACTACTGTAGTGTGTCACTTCAGTACCAGGCAAAATGGTTGAAACTGTCATTGACAATTTTGTTTTGTGACACACAGATGAACATAATTTATTGAGAAATAGTCAACATGTTTTTTGTAAAGGGAAATCATGCCTCACCAATCTACTAGAATTCTTTGAGGAGGTCAGCAAGCATGCAGACAAAGAAGATCCAGTGTACACAGTATATTTAGATTTTCAGAAAGACTTTGACACGGTCCCTCACCAAAGGCTCTTAAGCAAAATAAGTCATGGGATAAAAGGGAAGGTTCTCTCATGGACTGGTAACTGGTTAAAAGGTAGGAAACAAAGGGTAGGAAGAAATGGTCAGTTTTCAGAATGGAGAGTGGTAAACTGGGGTGTCCCCTAAGGATCTATACTGGGCCCAGTCCTGTTTAACATATTGATAAACTATCTGGAAAATGGGGTAAACAGTGAGATGGAAAAATTTACAGATGATACAAAACTGCTCAAGATAGTTAAGTCCCAAACAGACTGTGACGAGCTACAAAAGGATCTCACAGAGCTGGGTGACTAGGCGACAAAATGGCAGATGAAATTCAATGTTGATAAATGCAAAGTAATACACATTGGAAAACATAACCCTAACTATACATATACAATGATGGGGTCTAAATTAGCTGTTACCACTCAAGAAAGAGATCTTTGAGTCATTGTGAAAGTAAGGTGCTAGGGGCCAGACAGGCTTATTACTGGTACGGCATACCTGCCTATACCGGCTTACTTTCACCTCTGCTCCTCAAGCTGAGAATCACACACCGCCAAAAATGTAGACGTACCCTAGATAAGACGTACTCTTATCTGCTTCATCAGCAAAGGCAAATGAATTATACAAATTTTCAGCTTCAATTCCCACTCCAAATTACATTAATGGGCTGATCTGAATCCTGTGTTGAGCTTTGCTGCTATTTGCTGCATGGCCACACAGGCCATACTCTGGGTTATCAAGTTGAAAGTCTTGTGGAGCACTAAATGTTTGCTCTTCCTCTTGTTTATGCCAGCTGAAAATGAGTTAGCTTCCAATAACATCTCATGTGACAACCCGGATCCTGATCCAAGAGGTGAAATTCTGGTCCTACTGCAATCAATGGGAGTTTTGTCACTGAGTTCAACCAGCTAGGATTTTACCCCTTGTGTGAATGTTGGTTTCCAGGATAAACCTTAAGCCCCCTTCAGGCAGCTCTTCCTGTCTACTTCAGTGGCTTTGACAGAGCCAGTGCTAGTCCTCTTTTGACTCTCTTAAGAAGAAGCTGTTAGTCAGAGTGCATAGTATGATATCTTCTGTGATGGGTACAACTGGGAACCGACGTAAGATGGAGCAAGCTCACTGTCACTTATCACCTAAGCCAAAAATTGAACTTGTGTTTTCAGAATTAAATAGTTCGTATGATAACTTATCCCACCTCCCATTGATCTCATCTCCCTTAAAAACACTGAAAAATGTTCTTTCAGGCTCCTCTCTTGTATGTTCACAGCTCTGCCTACAATTAGACTTCAGTCCAGTGGATATTGTTAACCAATACACATCTACAGTCTGTACAATACTCCATTTTTACAAGTAGGAGAGTTGTGCAGCCAGGGCTCACGTAGAAATTTTGAGCAAAGCCAGACGAACACAAAGATAGGGAATTCAGCACTTACAAGCCTTAGAGCATCTTATGCTCTGTATAAGCAACTGAGCTAGTGAAACTAAGTCTGAAGTGTCTCAGATGGGGCCAGAGATGGGAGAATGGTTTCTTCACCTGTTGTTACCCAGCAGGGGTTTCAACTAACAAAACAACATGAGGATTTCATTTGAAAGAAGAAAAAAAACCTAGTAGATAGGTGTCCTCTTCAGTGCACTGGGAGGCAGAGACTTGTGATTGTTCAGTGCCTACTCCATGTTCCTGCACTCTTGATTTCCTTTCAGAGCTTTTGCACCTAAAAGTCCAGTATCTGCACCTCTGCTTCCTTCGGGACATTATTAATCTCTGACATCTGTTCCTAGAAAACGAGAGGCCCACAGCTCTGCCACTGTGCAGTTAAAAACATGGGCAATGCCAGCGGCTGCTTTAAATGTAAGGGGACAGAAATGATTAGCTATATCAACATTTTTATTTTAAATGGAAGTGAGACAAGCCTGTGGCATACTTGCACCTGTGATTGCTTGCTCTTTCCACTGCTGTGCCCTATGGATCTGCTTGCTTCAAATGACCCTAAGGCAATAAACCCTCAGAACACATCCAAATGGTTCTCTGCTTTTGTACTGGCACACTTTCAAATCGCAGAATTAATGGCCGTGATTTTTACATTTAAAAAAATGGGCTCCATAATCTAGTGGTTATTTTTTACCAAACAACAGCCTCTTCTTGTACAGATCATCTAACCTCCAGCCAAAGCTAGACTAACCAAATGGTTGTTTCCTTTGCAGGTTTTAACATTTTTGCTGTATAATTACTGGGATTTAAATAGCAACCACAGGCCCCAGTTGAGATTGAGGCTTCTTTGTCCTAAATATTGTGCAATCAGTTCTTGTCCTGAAGAGTTTACAATCCAAACACACACAAAAGGTGGAAGAGGAAACAGAAGCACAGAGAAGTAAAATGACTTGAGCAAGGTAGCACAGCAGGACAGTGGCTGCAAACAGGACCCAGGTCTTCTGAGTCCCAGTCCACTAGATGACGTTGCCTTTCCTGGGGTCTGGATGGGCATTACTGTTCAGAATTTGTACAGGATCATTCCATATACTTTGGTTCCACTGCTATTATTAAAGAACTAAACTGCTCCATCAGAATGTCATATCTTTATTGCAAATCTTCAGCCCAGTCTTGAAATTGGTCCTATCTTGTCTCAAACAAAAGTAATGCAAAAATTCCTAAGAGATTTTTGAAACCTGCCTGGAAGGAGTCCACCATATAGTGCTAACCCCAAGTATCCCATTGTCTCTATTTTTTCCCCGGTTTGCTTCCCTATCATCTGAAAGACCCAGCATCCTTTTGACTGAAGAGGACAAGGGATAACTATCCCTTAGGAATCAGTTCAGAGATATTATATCTGGAGTGTCTTACTGCACATATTTTTAGAAATGCCTCTGCACGAGATCACCTTTATACTTTGTAATATAACAGGGGCATTTCTGAAGGTCAAGAAGATCATGATGTTGTTGTTTCTTTAGCCAGAAGGACTAATTACACATTCAGTTCCTGACTTCCTTACATTGGGATCTATTATGCGAGTATTGAAGAACTACTAGTTGCACTTCTTAATGAGGCTCAAGCTTTTAGCTAACTCAGAAAGAGAATTGCAAGGATAGCAAATAGCCGCCACTTTTCCCAATGTGACGGGCAGCCCTCAAACTTACACCTTTGTCACTGGAGTTCTACAGACGCGTCCAGATTGAGACCCTGATCCAGCTATCAGATCCATGTGGATTAGTCCCTGTGCTCATGTGAGTTCCTACTGCAGTCCCACGGATTTCTATGGTACTTCGTGCAGACATAAAATCTACCTGCACAAATCCAGTCCCAGGATGGAGGTCTTTATGGGAGGATTTTCTAAGAGATTTAGGCAGTGAGTTAAAAGTCAATGGGAGTTGAGCACCTGCCTCTCCCATTTGTGCTTCTGCAAAGTCTCCCCTATAGACAGCTGTAGAACACAAAGTGAAACATTGATCACAGATGCTTGTAGCCAAGCAGAACTAAGTGTGCTGGCTGTAGGAAGAAGTTAGAATAGTGAATCATGGAAGTCTTATCACTTTAAGTCATTTAAAGCTAGATTGGGGAATGAACTAAAAACAATACTACATTGATAAGCGGATGAACTGTATGATTCAGTAGGTCTCCAAATTCCAACACTAAAATTGAAAGAAGGTTATATTTTACATGCAAATTAATACTAGAATTATATTTTAACAAAGCATATGAACATTTTAACCTGGAAACAAAACCCTGCTGTATTTTCCATTGTCCATGTGGATGGATTTAGTTTTTTTAACTAATTGTTTGGTGGCTGGTATAATGTAGCCATAGACTGAAATTACTCAAGCACTGGGGAAAGAAACCAAGGCAGTAAAGAAATGTGTCAGGGGCAAGGTTCTTCCATTGACCCTCCCGGTCAGCAGGTGATGGAAGCTTGCAGGAAGTTGCTAATTCTTGTTGACTCATTGTGGTAGGTGTGGTTCATTAGCTCAACCCTGAATCTCTCTCTTTTGCTTATGTTCAAGTGCTCATATACATACACTCAAACATATCAAAAGGGGTAGCAGCTCCTTGGAGCAGATGACCTTTGGGAACAATTCTTTTTTTTTGGGGGGGGGGGGCATATTTAAACATAGGCAAAGCAGCTAAATAGGCACCTTCCAGGTCTGAAAATGAAAGGTCCTCCTGCAGCAACAACTCTGCTCCTGCCATATACCATCTGCAGCCGTTCGGCGACTCACCCTGCTGGTGCCTCCCGCTGGTCATCCGGGGAATCAGCTCACCAGCCTCCGGAGCACCCTCTGCAGCCTGTAGAGCCGCTTGCCCTCAGCCCCGTGACCCAGACCCCGGTGCCCTCTCACCTGGGGTGCTGCACCCCTGCAGTACTCCCACAGATCTCTGGGTCTCCCCTCCTCAGGGGAACCCCCACCCCCTATCCCCACCTTGCCTCAGTCTAGGCAACTGCCAATCACCACCTACTCCCTTTCACTGGGGCAGACTGCAGTATCATTGCCAGTCATCACTGGCAAGGGGGTTTGGACCTGCTGCCTCTGCCTACCCTGGGGGCTGCCCTCTACACCCCCAGTACCTAGTTGGCCATTGACTAGGCCCCGCAGCCTGGGGAGGTTTCCAGGTCAGAGCTCCACAGCTCCTCTATCCTTCCCCCTCTCCTCTCCTCTCCTCTCCTCTCCTCTCCTCTCCTCTCCTCTCCCCAGCCCCAGCCCCAGCCCCAGCCGCCAGGTCCTCCCTCTCCAAAGGCTAGAGAGAGACTGTTTGCCTCTAGCCCACGCCCTCTTATAAGGGACAGCTGGGCCCTAATTGCCATGGCCACAGCTGTGGTCAGCTACCCAGTCAGCTGACCCAGCTGTCCTTAATCTCTGTCCCTGTTTCAGCTTTCTCCCAGGGCTGTTTTAAGCCCTTCTGAAGAGGATGTTACACCATCATATGGGATTATTTCAATGTAATTAATTAATAGATAAGCATTTGTTTGGCTTTCATCACCATAGCATCTCCTTTCAGAAGATGTGTCTGAATACGCATAGTCTAGTGATATGAACATTCCAATTTGCTTTATATTTAAGCAATGACTTCTGTTACTGATGACATAAAGATTATTAAGCTGATCATTTAGGCCCCAGTTCAGCGAGGTACTTAAGCTCATGCCTACATTTAAGCAGGTGTCCCTCTGATTTCATTTCCAGGGATCTGTTGGCTTGACATGCAGACTGGTACATCGGAGCATAGAATTGCCATATTAGGTCAGATCCCAAGTCCATCTAGTCCAGTGTCCTGTCCCTGACGGTGGCCACCATCAGATGTTTCAGAGGAAGGTGTAAGGACACTGTAGTAGGATAATCTGCCCCCCTTCTTAAATCTCATCCTGATCTCTATTAGTTATATTGGCTTATGCCATGAACCATGAGGTTTAACATCCCTTCAAGACTTTTTGATAGCATTCACTGTTATAAATCTGTATATTCTGTTATCCATATACATGTCCAATGCCTTTTTGAATCTTTGAACCTTGAAGTTCTTGGAAGCATGATTCCCTCTAACATACATAAGCACACACACACAATTTTATATTTGTGTGTGTATTATATAAATAAACACACATACAATGTTGAGTCATAGATGATTGGGAAATAGAAGACAGATAAATATTCAATTACAATTTTCATCAAAATTTCATTTTCATCAAATGGAAAATGTTACGACCATCTTGGATATTGTCATTGAATGTTTAAGCACTCCAAAGTCAGGAAATGTCAGAGACAGTTATAATGAAGGAAATATATTTCTTTTTAAAACTCTCCTAGTATTCAAAATTGGCTGAAATAATTTGGCTCAAACAGATTAAGACTGGAAAATTTGGCCTGAAACATTGAAGTTTCAAGTAATTGAAAACAGGGGTTTAGAATGGACAGATAGAAAGATATTATTATATTATTATATGTTACTTGCATTACAGTAGCACCTGTGGGCTCCAAGTAAGATAAGTACCTCATTGTAATAGGCACTGAATCCATGCTCTGTTT
The DNA here is from genome assembly GCA_007922305.1 of Dermatemys mawii. Classification (NCBI taxonomy): domain Eukaryota; kingdom Metazoa; phylum Chordata; order Testudines; family Dermatemydidae; genus Dermatemys; species Dermatemys mawii. The sequence goes on along the minus strand of ML677350.1, from coordinate 21,138,715 downwards.
GATGCTCTGTCCTCTTGTAGTGGTGATTGCGCCATAGACAGACAATGAGGAGCACACTAAACCCTTTACTAACAGAGCATGATCTTTCAGTTCAGACACTAAGGCTCATATTTTAAGACCCTAGGGTCAGAGGTTCAATCCCCACTGCCAATGTCCCACCCATGGCATGTCATTACACACCCACATAGGCCTTGTCTACGCTACGAACTAACGTTAACTTTCTAGAATTTGAATTAAGAAAGCCGATGGTATACATTCAATTGTGTGTGTCCCCAGTAAGCAGGCAAATTCAGCAGATTGCATTCATAGTTCTGCGGCCCCTTGGAATTCTGGGTAAAGCCGGCATTGTATGATGGGGGCAAAAACAGTCTTGCAGGTTTTTGTTCTCACTTCCCGTCACTCACCCCTCCCTTCGTGCAAGGTGCGGCAGACAGTCGTTTCGCGCCTTTCGGGCCTGCAGACACCATACTGCTTTCGGCTCCGCTCTGCCGGCTTGTGCCTGCTCCTGCCCCCATAGACCTTGGGTGCACACACACACCCTGCGGAGGCCTGTGGATGCTCCCCCTTCCCCACAGGGGGGCTGTGTAGGGCACCACAATGACTAAGGATGGCCCTGTTGGGCCACTCCAGGCATGTGGGTCCTGAGGGAGCCTGGCTGGGGCAGACCAGGCTCCCACTCTGAGGCCAGGCTCAGTGCTGCAGGCTCAGCCCATGCATGGACATAGTCACTGCCAGCAGGCTGGTGAGTGTGGCCGGGGACAGGAAGGGCATGGGGGAGTGGGTCTCTGGAGGGTGTGTGGGGGGGGGCACGGGCCGGGGGGGGGGGTCTATGTGGGGTACTCCTGGGGAAATGAAAACAGATCTCCTGCAGATTTCTTTGCTTCCTTCTCAAAAGTGATCAAGAACCAAAGGGACAGGGATAGTAGCTGAGAACACCCCTGGGCTTAGTTTGTGGTGGCAGTGCCCCCAAACAGAGGTGAGGCATGGGGGCACACAGAGTCACATGCCAGTGTCCCCCAGTTTCTGCAAGCGTAGAGCTGCCCGGCTGAAAAAAAGAGGATGCTGCTCAGAAGATCCTAGTGCTGGTTGAGCTCCCTTTTGTATGCTGGGAGACATCCTGTTTTCTGTATACAGTGAGTGCCTATGGTGGGGGAAGGGCAGGAGCAGGCTGAGGCTAGAGGGAAAGAGGCAGTGGGGAAGGAAGGAGGTTGGATGGGGAGGAAATGGAGCAGTGGGGAAGGGGCATGGGATGGGGAAGAGAAGGGGATGGGGGAAGCTGGAGCCCAGCATGAGGCATATTCTAAGCAGGCCCATCATACACTTCCCCTGACAAATCCCACCTCCCCTGCAACCGTACCACCCCAATGAGCCCCCTCCAGACACCCTCCCCACTGAGCCCCAAACACCTTCACCTGGATCCCCTGCAGAGTCCCATTGATCCTGCACCTGGAACCCTCCCCCAATGAGCTTCTGTGCATCCAGATCCACCGCTGAGCCACCCACACCCATATTGCCCCACAGAGACCTGGATCCCCCAACAGTAAGTCCTTCTTCACTTAGAGCCTGCTGCTGGGCTAAGCTGCTCACCCACACTTAGTGCACCTGGCACAGGGGGCAGAGCCCCACGGTGTTTCTGGGGCAGGTCTGGCCCTTGCACTGTGTCAGGGTTGAGTGCAGCCTCATTGCTGAATCCCTGTCCCGAGGTGGGATGGGAGGAGGCTGCGAGGTAATCTCCCCACTGGATGCACCCAGTGGCCTGTGTGCCCCACTGCCATGATGGAGCCTCCACATTTATATATTGACAAGTAGAATTTGCAGAATTTTAAAATATTGTGCGCAGAATGTTTAATTTTTAGGTGCAGAATGCCCTCAGGAATATGGGGTGCTGCGCAGCTGTGGTGGTGGGACTGTGAGGAAGGTGGTGGGTAGTGGGGAGGTCTATGGGCAGGGGGCACTGGGCGAGCAGTGTGGTGTGCAGGGTGCTGTGTGGCTGTGGTGGGAAGCCTGCGGGGGAGGTCTCTGGGAGGAGTGGGGGCTGGGCATAGAGATCTGTGGTGGAGGTCTCTGGGCATAAAGGTGGTGGGGTGTGGGCCCACCCTCAAGGGGAAGGGGCATACTGGCAGCACTAGGCTGGGCAGGCCAATGTGCATCTGGCAGCTGCAGATTTGTAAACAGTGCCTTTTTGCTGGGCTGTGTGGAACGGGGCTGCTCCTGCTGTGCTGTGCCTCATTGCCCCCAGCCCTCCCTTCACTCTGGAGACTGTACATCCCTCCCCCCTGCACCTTGCCCCATGGGGGCCCACAAATATGTTTGGCGCCGGGCCCACAAAAAGTTAATCCTGCCCTGATTAGATTTGGTACATTATACGTCCCATGTACATTTTTATGACTAGAATATTACATTAAGACACAATCCACAGTAATGTGTTGTGTTGGGACACTCACCCTGGCAGACTCTCAGAGAGGCATTATTGCCTGAGAGGTTGCATTGCTCCCTGGGAAACTTGTGAAAACATATAAAGCAGCCATTACTCTACCATTGCCTCCTATGGGTTTTATTGTGCTGCTGTGACTGGGAGAGTCACTCTGTCCTTATGAGCTAGGAACAGAAAATTTGACTGTGCTGGGCCCCTGAACGGGGCTGCCAGGTGGAAGGAAGGAGACATTTCCTTGCACTCTCTACCATGCAGTATGGGATACAATCTGACCCTGTGTGTAGGATAATGACTATTTTAAATGAACACATTTTTGCTTTTCACCACTACAGATACAGAGCACAAAGTCAGAGTGAAGGGATTTTTTTTTTTTTATAATCTTTCCATGAAATGGATTTTTTTTTAAAAAAAAGTCACATCTGTACACATTTTAATGGTCACTGTAGTATGGGAATACTTATATATACAGGCATATATGTCAAGTAGATATAGTGGAATATTATAACTGCATGGAATTTTCATAGGCTATATAGAGTTTGACTAAGATAGGAAGATAGTCTGATTATCTATAAAAATGTAATGCAATAATATATTATCCTTTAGTGAAGATTAAATAAAGCCAATTTTCTTTAAGCTGTGAGCATTTTGTTTCCTACTATCAATATAGGTGGCAAAATGTGCACTTTACTGTAAAAAATAACTGTACGGCTAGGTCCAGTATGTTGTTACTATCAACTGCTTCGAAAACTACACTCATAGATTACAAGTTATCAAGGAGAGTGACGGAAAAATGATTCAGCCTGAGCAATGAAGGGGTTAATTATTAGACCTGAGGTAAAGGTGTCCTCACATCTAGGCACTTCATCAAGCAATGGAGTCAAGAAACAAGGGAGAATAGATGAAGGTGCTAGGGATAATAATGATGGCAAGTAATGATTTCCCTAGAGATGGTCTGATCTATAGCCACCAGCAAAGAAAAAAGGCTAGAAAGTACTATAACATTACCTTGGAGTACTTAACAGACTCAAAAGCAGCAACCTGGTGTCAAAAAAAAGGCCCATCACCCTGCTCATTTTAGGTATTAGAGTTATGCCAAAGTACAAGAGGGGAATGCAAAATTCACATACAAAATTAAACAGCTGAAAGGTATGATTTAACAATGCTCAAAACTCAATAAGCCAGAGATAAACAGCAAATTAGATGACTCAATGTCAGGAGGAAAAAACATCTTCCATCGATCCCATCGTCAAAAATTAATCTGCCTGAGAATGCCCTCTGCTCCAATCCCAGAGCTGATGAAGAGTGGAGGAATAGAGTAAAACCTATGTACTAGTGCTTCACCTTCAGGCTAGACCCTGATTACAATCTCCTGTGAGACATTTCAGCATGAAGCGCCTCTCATGTTGGGACTGCAAAATTAAATTGCGATCAATACTTTACAAAAATAATTGGGGAAAAATGTTCAAAAGTCAGAGCTGCACTGTGTGGCTGAACAAACATATGAAAGTTGTCTCTCACCCCCCCTCCTCTCCTTACCTTTCTGGGGGTTATTCTTCAGGATAGATCAGTACAAAGGCATCTCCTGATAATAGTGCTCTTAGAATAGTTTCACTCACCTTGTTAGGGAATTTCAGAAGCAGTAAAGCACTTACAGTGTGCAAAGTGCATTGTATTAATGCCACATACTGAATTACACACACACACTTTTTTTTTTGTAGTTCCAATCTAGATTTTACCTTTTTTGTGGTTGTGTAATTCTTGCTGCTAATCACTTCTTATTTTTTTACTGAGAACATCGAAGATTTTCAATCTGCACACAAAGAGGGGGACATAGGCACAATAATGTGCCTTTTGGATTGTTAAAACCTTGCCAAAGATGTTATATTTAAAATTTTCTTAGACTAAATGTGGAGATCTGTAGTCAAAGTCAGAGTAAAATATGTTTAAATTAAGTCTTTTTATGCCTTCAGCAACTCTTGCTGTACAGACTTTCCTACTTTTTCTGGCTTAAAGTAGCTCTCATTTCTGGTCAAAGAGCTTCTTCGAATACACAAACACAAAACTGGACGAAAGCAGCAATTTTTCATTTTCTGAATTTCTCAATTAATGGAGAATGAGAGATAAAGAGGGGAGGGATTGGGGGAGAACATGATTTTATCCAGATTGTTTTAGGATTTTCTGTTTATGCACAGTTGGCAGCAGATATTCTGGAGTTTATTAGCAAGGTTTATGAGTGTATTTAGGATAAGCCAAGCAATGCTGGTGTTAAGATATGGTACAGGAAGTATCATAAAAGAGAGTGCCCATAATATGTCTCAATAATGTTACTGTATAACAAAGTACGTATCAAAGGGAGATATCAAACATCCTTTAAAAAAGAGGTCAGCATACCTCATTAATTCATGTTGGCAAGGGGAGAGCATTTTGGGGTGCTCGGGAAATATTGTGAAATAATCATCAGCTGCTTGTGTATTCTTGGCAGTGGAACGCTTTTAAACACTGGAGTTTAATCTGTTTGTTAGTTAAAATGTACAGTACAGTGAAACAAAATAACTCAAGGTAAATAATATTTGTACATCGTAATCACATGAATTGTATTTTCCAAGTCATGAAACACAGCAGGTCTTATGGTTATCTTGCGGGGGGGAACAATCCTCGGGGATTTTATGAATCATAGCCAGATGCCTATAATCCCCCAGAGGTGTGATTATCTCATGACAACCACTTTCATTGGAGTTGTCTTATTGCAACCACATGAAAAAAAAATCTTTATTGTGAAGGAGGAGATATTTCCTGCTAAAGGGGGAAAAGAAGCAAAACCGGCAGTTCTGAATGCTGAGCAGCTATTTCAGCCAAACACTGCCACAGTCACAAGTTAATCTGCCTCTTTTTGATCTTTGAGTTGGCAATCAAAATGTTTCCTAAACCCAGTGAGCTTTCTTTGTTGCTAAAACAAAATTTTAAGTGACATAAACACTACAGGCCTGAGCCTAGAAGACGTTGAGCACTTCATGAGAGATGCCAAGTGCCCTCAACTTCTATCAAAGTGCTGGCCAATTTCCTGCATCAAATTAGTACATTAGCCTTTCATCTCAGAAAGATTAAGGTTTATGTGTCATAAATCACAACTGAAATGAAGTTTGGTGGTCTCAAAGTAATCCCTTGTGGACACTAGTCTACATTAGAGTTGTGCAAAACATTCCTGATTAAATGCAAACCCAAGCAAACATGCCTGCTTTCTGGTCTTGTTATAAACTCAGTTCAAGTTCAGCAGAAAGTTTGCAAAACCTTTTGAGACAACTCGGACTCAGTTCTGAACAGAACTATGCTGATATATGGGTTTTTTTAAGTAAGCCCCTGTAATAAAGTAATAGATAGTGCTTTGGATGCTCTCTGGTAGTGGTCCCAAATTGTAATATCATTCAGTATCGGCCTATCTTAAAATACTTATAAGGAAGTTGGGTGTGTCCATGTTTAGACAAGAAAATAAATAGCTTGGTGGGTTGTTCCCAGAAGAGCAGCAGGGCTCGTCTTCCATACAAGGAAAAAATTAGATGGTGTTCTAAGAAAAATCATATGAAATTTGAGGTTTTGTCTGATGCTAACATCAAAGTAGGTGTGCTGCTCCATTTCTAATGCCAAGGTTTCATTCTGACACCAGCATCACTCCTCAGCCAAGCAGCAGCATGCATCCAAGCCCTAGTAGGTTGGCTTTTCAATGGAGGAAAAAGCCATGAAGTGGAGCCTGGGTACATTCGAAGTGTAACTTGTCTGATTTACACACATACATCAGTCCTGGAAGAGCTATGGTCAAGCAGCAAGCAAGGCAATGCTTTCTTTCAGGAACTTCAGCCCAACACCAGTGCCCAGTTCCCAGAGCGCAAGAATCTGCCTCAGGTATCGACTCTAATTGGAGACCAAAACAAAAAGCAAACTCTCCGGCCACTCACACAACTCCCTCGCCAAGGAGCACTGCCTCTACACGGAACCTTGCATAACAGAGACTGACAAAATAGTATGTCTTCCTGAGACTGAACATTTGCTTGTGTAATGCGCTAGTGAGTGTGTGTTACAGTTACCTGTGTGCCACTCCACAGAGAATAAGAATTGTTATAGCCTCTATGTACAAAAACTTGGCTCTTTAGGTCAAGCTGGAGCAGCTCATGCTTTTAGGGCTATCATCTGAACCTAGAGGTTCTGAATCTCAATCCAGTGCCATAACGTCCTTTCTCTCAACAAAGTTCTTCTTTGGATTCAGAGGGTTTTCTCAACTCCAGACTCAAAGTGAAGCTTGGGAAGATATTGGAGGATTGTGATTGAAAAATAAGATGTTTGTGCAAACCCCTTCACAGCAAAACTTTTTTGTTACACAGAGGTCTAGTTTTGTAGAGCCAACGCAGCCTGTGGCAGCATTTAAAAGAAATGATAATGAGACTAATACCCTGTGGTCTAAATAGCACTTTTCATCCACAGATCCCAAAGTACTTTACAGAAGTAAGTATTGGATCCATTTTGCAGATGGGGTAACTGAGCCGTAAACAGGTTGAATGAATTGACCGTGGTCAAGATAGCCACAAAACTGAGAATTGGACCCAGATTTCCTGCTTCCCAATCCCATGGTCAATTCCACAGACCATAGCTGATATATTCTGCTTAAGAGATCTAAGATAAGAGGGATATCATGAAGCAGGATTATGAATGAGCCACGCAGCTTATATTAAATACGAATCTCCCTGCACTTTACACCAAATTCAAGAACTAAACTTGAACCTATGAATACATTTGAATGAAGCCATCTTTCTAACTTCAACATTCCTCTGCCGTCAAGGCCATCCCTAGGGGAGTGCAGGACCCAGGATGGAAGTGATGGATTAGTTTCTTCTGGGATTGACCATGCCGGCCAAGTGCAGTGGTCTGCGGGGCTCCCCAAAGCACGGGGTTTGGAGCAGGGTATCCCAGGGCAGAAGGGACAGATTTATCTCTTCTAGGACTGACCGTGCTGGCCAGTTGAACCAGCCCATGAGACCCCCCAAAGCCCGGGTCCTGGAGCAGTCACGCTGATTCGCCCTAGCCAAGAGATGGTTCTGCCTGCAGTAATGGAAACCCAATTATAAGAGCCACTGACTCATGTATAGTGCATGAAACACAGAAAGGAAAAGTGACCCAGAAAAAAAGAGTGTGAAATTGACCAGTCTATTCCCTCCTTTGACCCAAGCGAAGCGCCAAAGTAGAGAAAAGTAAATTAAATGTTCAGACTGTTAAGAAATGAAGCTGTCTCTAGATCCAGAACCTGGAATTGTGTACTGTCAATAAGATCCCAGTTCTGTAAGCTGCTCCATGCCACAGTCCTCTATGATTTCATAGATCACCATGCCCGTGCTGAGCAAATTGCATGATTGAGGCCTCAGAATGTTATGGCTTATGACTTACGAGTTGCAACTCCAACATATCTCACTAAGAACCATGTTGCCAGTCTTAGTGCTAACATAACGGCCCCAGAGGTGGATAACCTGACTTGCTGCCCAATACTTCCACTCCTGGAATAGGTTGTATGATGGGTTGGGGTGGTTCCTCACTCACCCCTCACATCCCATTCTGGCCCCAAAAACTGTATTTTAAAGTTTAAAGAGAAATGGGGCTCGGATGCCCCATGTATTAAATTACAGCTTAGTCACTATAACCAGATGTAACAGAAGCTTCTGGTTACTACTCTTCTGCTGCAGAGCATAATGGAGGCTGTGGTGGTAGTATTAAAAGCTTGCATCCCAGCCCCATTCTGATCATATTCACTGTCAAGGAAAATATGTCTGTGCCCATCTTTGCAGCAGGCTTACAGGATACAGTTGGGGCAGGGGAGAGATCTACTGTTTAGCTGGTCTGAAAGTCATTATGCTATTGAGATGAGTATAGAGTCCACTGTCCTTTGCACATGGACGGCTAGTCATGGCTTCACCCTCTTTGCAGAGGCTTGTGGCACCAAGAGTCCTCTTGTACTTTCTGCCCCCAGTTTTGAGCTGCACCTCTGAGGAATCACAGCTCAAGACTGGAGTGGAGGGCAAAGTGCCTCCTGAATTCTGGGTGTGTGGCTCCCCACCCCACCATAAATTAGTACAGCCTCAGAGGCTTCTCTAACTTGCAGCAGGTTTGAATGGCCTCCTATGGACTGCTCTGCTGACCCAGAATAGCAGTGTGACCATGCCCCCTTTAGTAAGGGCTATGCAGGGGAATAGCACAATGTTTGCTTAACATATGCCACTCAGGGAACACCCTTTTCCCCTATATCACATGTATTCCACAGGGGCCAATTGAGCTAACTTTGTGGCTCCTTCATATCAGCTGAACCAGCACAAAAGGGGTCTCAACACAGCCCAAAACTGGGATCCCTGACTATGACCCCCACTGTGAACAATCTTTGCTCAGAAGGCACAAGGAAGAGGAGAGGCTTATAAGGTTTTCTGCCTCTTTTTGCATGCATGCACAGAAGGCTGGCACAATCTGCCTTGAATGCTCTGTATTGTTCAGTTAGTTCACTATACTCCTATTATCATCATCATTAGGAGCACTACCTGTATTGGTTATACCACTTACTTCAAGAGGAAGAAATGAGAAACAATTGCCATTTAAAAAAAATGTATTCTTAGAATATGGGCTAGTACACAAGGGCTTATAGCTTCTTTGAGATAAGTTGCCAATTCATATATATTTATAGTAGGTATAATTGTCAGATCTGATCTGTCACTTTTTGCCTCTTAACTCATCTATCTTCCAGGGAGTCTGCCCTGTAAAGTACTTTGAAATGCTGCTTAAAGTGATAAAAAAATCAGGAAATAATAGTAGCATTACTGTACATTCTCTCCTTAAAATTAGCTCAAAGTCAGATATTGGCCATTAACTCCTTTGACCTGCTCATCTTTGAAAGACAGGTGGAAACAAAGTAGGACCTAAGACTCTCTAATATCTTTAGCACTGACATAATCTTAATTGTTTTCTCCCCTTCTAAAAAGGCATAAATGGATTTTAGAGTGTAGGTTATAGAAAAACTATATTTTCAGGATAAGCCAAGTGATTGTAAAACCAGCCTCAGAAATCCCCCAGTAGTAAACCAGTATTGGGTAGTAATCGTAACGATAAAAAAAGTGCTTAAGATATTTTTTAACTCAAACAAATATATACATTCGAGCCCTAACTATATCCTGTGCTTAGCTATAAGGTAATGGGTTCAAATGCTAACTGAAGGATGAGATACTGCAAGTCTAAAATTCAAAGAGCCATTTTAATAAAAATGTGAACCAATATAACAAACTGGGGTGTTTACAAGGCAGATTGGAAGTCTCAGGGGATTATTATGGGTATATAGAACTTTTCAAATCTAAGTCACCAGTTCAAACTCAGACCAGGCCAGATGTGACAACTCTCACTTCTCTTTCTTTCTTCCAGATATTATCTGCTTTCTCCACTCCCACCCCCACCCCCATCAGATGGCAGGTCTGTTGTAGCTTTCAACCTTTCCAAACCCCTGTACCCCTTACAGGGGTCTAATTTGTCACCTCACTTAAAATGGACTTGCTTACAAAATCAGATATAAAAATACAAAAGTGTCACAGCACACTGTTACTGTAAAATTGCTTGCTTTCTCCCTTTTACCATATAATTATAAAATAAATCAATTGAAGTATAAATATTGTACTTACATTTCAGTGTACAGTATATAGAGCTGTATAAAACAAGTCATTGCCTGTATAAAATTTTAGTTTGCATTGATTTCCCTAGTGCTTTTTAAGTAGCCTGCTGTAAAACTAGGTAACTATCTAGATGAGCTGGAAGACTCCAGCATTTCCTTGGTTCAAAGCCACTGTGTTACAGTGTAGCCATGTCAGGAACTTGTGTCAAAGGCAATAACTTGTGATGCTGTGCAATGCATGCGGCTGATTTCCACCAATAAATAAGGACAACAGTGTACAGAAGACAATCCACCTGAGCCACAAGGACCTGCAGTCCTCTTTGTCCACTCAAAGGCTCAGTGAATGAATCCTGCTAGGGAAGCAGTCAGGTAAAACATTCACGTTAAATCTATTGTAAATTATACCAAAAACTCATTACTTTTCTAATCCAAAGCCCACTCAAGTCAAAGAAAGTCTCTGCACTGATTTCAGTGAGCTTTGGATCAGGCCCTATGATAATACTGTACTACTAAGCAGAGCTGATCGGAAATGGATTTTCCAACTTGCAGAAAATTCTAATATTTCAACATTTGTTTTGGTCCCAAATTGGGACAAAAAGTCAAAATATTGATGTTTTTCATGGAACAAAATGTTCCACAAAATTTAAATTTTCACATCAGTCACAGGGAGAGATTGTGGTGCACCATGGAAAATGTAGCCTGCCTAGAGAAAAGGGCTTATAGGGAAGAATGAGGGCATTAACTATAACTCCCACAAGGCACTGTGGTGGATTAGGCACATGTAGAGAATGTTTATCTTGCCTGAAATGACATGTTTTGTTTCAGTTTTTCCAACAGAAAATTAAACTGAAATAAATCTTTTCCTGCAGTCATTTTTTATTTCAATGAACCCCATTTTCCATCAGGAAAACATTTTGTTTGAAAATTTTCAGTTAACCCTACTGCTAAGTTAATGACTTCTGTTGCATCTGTTTCCACCTCATAAAGAAGACCAACAGACAGAAAAAGGAGCATCCAGACTTGCATGGCAGAAAAGTCCATGATGTGGCACTGCCCATCTTCTAAGAACCACCTGCATTCCCCACCACCTACCTAAAAAGGTATGGTGGGGTATACTGGGAAAATATCCAAAGCTATCTATTAACACAATAAGATAAGGGTATGGTGAAGAAGTTCCACCTACAGCAACACCCATAAGCCCATCAATTTAGAACGACTACCTATTCAACGAGCACCAGAAATCCTGTCCACTGAAGGCCTTTTTTCCTCTGAAAAAAAGTATGTGATCATATAATCATACATGTGCATAAGTGGAGTGAATTGAGGTTTCATGGACAACCTTAACTCTGGCATTTCCTAGATCCTGCGTGCTAGAGATTTTGCAACCTTAACATTCTTTTATTTTTATTTTCTTATATGAGAGAGATTTGGTCTCAAATTCTCAAACGGACCTCCAAGAGAAGACTGATAGGGTAGATAGAGTGGCTAGAGGTGTGGGGCTCAAGATCCATGCTGGTAAAAACAAGATAACGAGAGCAAAAACAGCAAGCTCGATGAAGATAGTCCTATATGACTTGGAATTAGAAGAGGTGAATGATTTCAAATATCTTGTTAGTTACATATCAGCTGATGGTAATATTGAGAAAGAGATATCCACCAGAATTAGTCTTGCAGCAAATGCTTTCAACAGACTTCAAAACATCTGGAAGTCATCAATCTTGCAAACTAAAACTAAAGTAAAGATCTACAGGTCGAATGTCCGCTCTGTATTGCTCTATGCGGCGGAAACGTGGAGGACCAACAAGAAGATAGAAGGTCGACTTCGGGGTTTCGAAGGAAGGTGTCTTAGGTGCATCCTTAACATACACTGGCCGCAACGTGTCACCAATAGAGAAGTGAGCCGACTAACAGGCATTAACGACATAGTGGATGAGGTGAAACAATGAAGATGGAGATGGTTGGGGCACGTGTTGAGAATGGATACTACCAGACATCCTCACACTGCTCTAAGATGGACACCACAGGGAAAAAGAAGGAGAGGCAGAGCGCTGGGAACATGGCGAAGAACTATCAAAGGTGAAATGAAAAATATGGGAAAGATCTGGGATGAAATCTACTGCTAGCCCAAGATCAAGTTGAATGGAGAGGAATGGTTGGCGCCTTATGCTCCACTAGGAGTGAAGAGGACTAACTAATATGAGAGAGAGTGGGAGAGAGAGGTGGGCAGATGAAAGGGACAGAAGACATGTTTCATAGGATACCGTATGGTTGGCTGCCTTTTGTTTATAACACTTATTTTTGTGGTTTAATTTTGCAGTTAACTGATGTCTTAAGACCTTCATGTTGTATATGGTGTAAGTTTGATGTATTAAAACTGGTTACATTTTTAATCCATTATTTGTGATTTTTTTTGAGGTGAAAGAAGTGGGTGTGGATCAGGAAAAAAAATCACCAAATTCCTTTCTGGTTTAAATGACCAGAACACCACAGGTGCTGATCCCATCTCCAGCAGCAAAGAAGAGCTGTCTAGGAGTTGGAATTTCTGTCACCCAGAACAAGTCAGAGCCAAGAAGCCTGAGAAGGCAGACAGATTAGCAATCAAGAAACTAGACAGGCAGGCCTACGTCTCAGTGGGTTCTCTTGTTGGCTGTCTCAACTAAGAGGCCAACGACTGAATGGACCTGGAGACTCAATTACTTTTCACCCTCTTGAGATGGTCCCTTCTGGTCAGAGGTGATGCATTATGGCTGGAGCATGTTGGGAAAGCCTGTGCTGTTACTGCCTTCCCTATATGTCTTCTGTAGGAAAGGAAGTATGGTCCAATGGTTACGGAACTACCTTAGTACTTGGGAGACACATGTGCAATTCTCTAATCTGCTACAGACTTCTTGTGTGAATTGGGAAAGTCACTTAGCTTCTCTGGGTATATCTACACCACAGCTAGAAGGTGTGATTCCCAGCCTGGGTAGACTGATATGTTAAAACAGGGGTAGGCAACCTCTGGCACGATTGCCGAAGGTGGCACATGAGCTGATTTTCAGAGGCACTCACCTGGCCCAGGTCCTGGCCACCGATCTGGGGAGCGCTGCAGTTTAATTTAATTTTAAATGAAGTGTCTTAAACATTTTAAAAACCATAATTACTTTACATTCAACAATAGTTTAGTTATATATTAAAGACTTACAGAAAGAGACCTTCTAAAAATGTTAAAATGTATTACTGGCACATGAAACCTTAAATTAGAGTGAATTAATGAAGACTCAGCACACTGCTTCTGAAAAGTTGCTGACTCCTGCACTAAAAATAACAGTGTGGCTATTACACTACAGCTGGTGGCATGAGCTAGCCACCTGAGTTCAGACTCAGCAAGCTGGGCAAGCTTGGACTCAGGTGGCTAGCCAGTGCTGCAACACACACATTTCTAGTTTTAGCACATTACACTGCTCTACAGCCAAAATGCTTCTGAAATAAATGTAGTCAAACTTTACTAATTCTGGGTCACTGAGAACGAAAATGATGCTTAAAATTGTTGATTGGCTCTAGTTTTCAAGATATGCTATTGGGTCAGTATATACGACCCTTGACATGGGAATGGCGGAGGATAAATAAGTTATAAAGGGAAGGGATCTCAATTTAAACCAGAAATGACTAAAATACATCTTTGACTGGATCTATGAATAAATCCATGACTGGGTTTGGACAGTACTTGCTTTTTAGGCAAAACAATGAATGATGCAATCTGAAGCTGGTATTGCGTCATACATGATATGAATTGCATCATGTTATTCCTAGAAGTCATGGATGATGCAATCATAACGAAGCTTACATCACTCTGCTGAACAAATTGCCGTATATCAGCTCTAGAAATCATACAGTGTCATGCTCTCTTATTTGTCAGTATTTGATTTTGCAAAGGGACACATTTCTGTTTAGCCAAAGTGAGCAGAGATGCCTCGTACTTGTGTGAACAGTGCAGATAACTTCTGCTATGTTTGTGGTGAAGTGACTTGCATCACAAAAGCGCAGTATAACCACTATGATTAAGAGAGCCTATCACCTTTATTGTGGCTGCAAAATTGGAGATCAGGACAAGAGGTGGGCCCCACACATATGCTGCAACACTTGTGCAACAAATCTTCACCAGTGGTTGAAAAGGAAAAGGAAATCTATGCCTTTTGCAGTGCCAATGATTTGGAGAGAGTCAACAGATCATACCAGCAATTGTTACTTCTGCATGGTGCCTCCGGTTGGGAAAGGTGTGTCAAAGAAGAAAAAGTGGACTTTGCATTATCCAAACATTCCATCAGCTATACGCCCAATACCCCACGCAGAAGGACTGCTGGTTCCTGATGCATCAGAATCATTCTCACTTGAGTCAGACGAGGAAGAGGAAGAGGATGAAACTTCTGGTCCTGAACCATCAATGTCACAGGACCCACATTTTCTCCCATCCTCCTCCTCTGAACCACACCTCAGAACACAAGCTGAACTGAATGACCTTGTCAGGGATTTGGAACTACCCAAGAGTAAGGCAGAGCTGTTGGGCTCCAGACTACAGCAGTGGAATCTCCTGGCAGGTGATGTTAGGGTTTCCATGTTCCGTGACCGTCAAAAGGATCTTGTCCCATTCTTCTTTATGGAAGGTGATCTTGTAGCCTGCAACAACATCGATGGTGTGATGGCAGCCCTCAACATCGTTCACGGTCCAGATGAGTGGAGACTCTTTATTGATTCATCAAAGACGAGTCTTAAAGCTGTTTTGCTGCATAATGGCAATGTTTTGCCATCAATTGCAGTTGGTCATGCAGTCCATATGAAGGAAACCTATGACAACATGAAACAACTTTTGAGGTGTATAAACTATGACCAACATCAGTGGCAGCTTTGTGGCGATTTGAAGGTTGTTGCTCTCTTGTTTGGTCTGCAGACTGGATACACGAAGTACTGCTGTTTTCTCTGCGAATGGGATAGTCGTGCAAGAGATTCTCACTACATCAAGAAAGATTGGCCACTCTGACAGTCATTGGAGACTGGGAGGAAAAGTGTTCAGCATCCACCACTTGTTGAATCAAGGAAGATTTTGTTACCACCCTTACACATCAAGCTGGGTCTGATGAAGAACTTTGTCAAGGCCATTGACAAAACACAAGCAGCTTTCAAGTACCTCTGTGGAAAATTTCCAAGGTTAAGTGAAGCTAAGATAAAGGAAGGTGTCTTTGTTGGTCCGCAGATTCGTGAACTTCTTCGAGATGATGCATTTGACCATGCACTGCGTGGCAAGGAAAAGACGGCATGGAAAGCGTGCCAGTCAGTGGCAATACATTTTCTCGGAAACAACAAGGCAGACAACTACAGGTTGTTGGTGGAAAACCTCCTCAAGGCATACAAAAGCCTTGGTTGCAACACGTCACTAAAGATACATTTTTTGCACTCTCACCTAGATTTTTTTCCACCGAACTGTGGAGCAGTGAGTGACGAGCACGGCGAGCGATTTCACTAGGACATTGCAACAATGGAGAAACGCTATCAGGGCAAATGGAGCCCATCAATGCTTGCAGACTATTGCTGGACAGTGACAAGAGAGGCTCCATTTAATGAATACAAGAGACAAGCCAAGAAGCACCGAGTAGACACTGAATAGGACTAAACTATGTACATAATAGTTTTTTGCCTTTTGTTTCATAATACATTTTATTTATATAACCCTTTTGCTGATTTTTAAAGTGTTACATAAACAGGACAGGTGAAATATTATCATGTAAAGCAACCATAAACACATGAAAAGACCTAGGTTTACAATTTATGATTAAAACTCTACTATCTACACAATATACATAGACATAAAATGTAAAAACTTAAATATCTTAGAAACAGTAGCCAATCAGTTGTTTTAATTGTCATATTTGAATTCAGCACATCAAAATACATAATAAATATCACATTTTATCTCTGAAGCAGACGACTTCTAAAAAATTGTAGACCAGTGTTACGTCCAGCTAAACTAGAAGATAAATGTGTCTCCCCAGGCTGGGAATCCCATCTTTGAACTGCAGGATCGACATACCTTCTGTGTCCCAGTTCTTTATCAGTGACACATAGGTGTAGGTATAACAGCATGGCCCTACCTCACAGGGATGCTGGGAGGAAAAATACAAAAAAGATTGAGGCACGCAGCTACTAGAGTAGTGGGTGCCATAAAAGCACCTAAGACAGACAGAAGTCCTTGTAACTATGTGGATTTGTCTCCAGGATTGCCAGGTATCTCAAAAGCATTAGTTCCTATTAAGAAAGATGATACAAATACCAACATACAAGAAGCTTTTTTTTTAAAATCATTTTAATCCTGTAAATACCTTTCACAATCCTACATATGATTTTGAGGATTTGAGCTTATTATCTTGTCTTTACTATAAACTCACTGTTTTTGTGCAACACACGGTTTTACAAAGAGGTATTATATCTATGCTAGCAGCAGGTCTGTGGATATTCATATGGCAGGCAGGAGGTAGATATTTTCTGGTGACATTGCTTGCTTTCTCTAAGGAAGAATATGGAACAAAAATAAAATGTAGAATGACCTTGCACTATTAAGCTGATGCCTCAAGATGCTAATTAAACCTAGCAGTGAAAGTGGTGATTTATGAGCAATGCCTGTTAAGGTGTTAATGAAAGCATTCCATTAAAAACAAGAAGTAGAATTTAGGTCTTTGTCTACACTAGGGTTTTTAGACCAGTGTAGCTTGAGCTCCAAACCCAAAGCCTGATCTGCATATTGCAGCTGTCCCCTTTCTCTGACAGAAATAATCAACCAAATACCTTAGCTATCAACACTGCAAACTTTATCAGTTGTGAAATTTGGATCTGAATTTTGCACCTTGGACTTAGCACAAGAAAAAAGGCTTGAGTCCTTGGGCTTGGGCCACTGATATAGCTGTACCAGTGACAACAGGGTATGACACTGATGTAAACTGTGATATGCACTGATGTAGTGCACCCTGATTTCTATATTCTCTTTGTACACAGTGATTTTCTTTTGGACATAAAATCTCTGTGGGGCAGACACCATCATTTCAATATAGGCATGAACTAGAGTTAGTCAAAGAAAATAGGGGGGTTATCCTCCATGGAAAACTATGGCCCAAATTAATTAATTTATTTTTCCAGTTTTGTTGAAATTTGCAATAGAAAAATTGACTTTTAGACAAAATATCGAAAACTGAAATTGTTCAATTCAAAATGGCACCACTGTGCCTCATGGGAGTTGTAGTTTAGTGCCTCATGCACCCATTCTTTTTGCTCTGCTGGACTCTCTGGTGGCACTACATCTCCCTTGACGCACTATTTTCTCCCCTCTTGGTGAGGGGAGGGACTTCATTGTAGTAGTTCCTGGCTACATCTCATGAGTTGTAATCTGGCTAGAGAACCTGTTCTATAGGGAAGAATGGGAGTGGATGGCACCGAAACTAGAGTTGCTATGAGGCATAGTGGTGCCCTTCTGAACTGAAATATCTCCATCTTCAGCTTAAATATTTCAGTGTGTGGTTGAGAACTGAAGGCGTCTCAGCTTTTGAATGTTCTGTTTTTCAACAAAATGCTAATGTTTTTTCCATGGAAAATACACTTTTTTGTGAAAAATTTTGTTTAGTTGGAAACCCCATTTTCCAGCGGAAAAGTTTCTATGGAAATTTTTCAACCAGCCTTAATGTGGGAAGTGCCCAGCACAATGCTGCCTTGCACCATGATTGGCATTTCTGAACACTACCATAATACAAATAATAATAGCAATAATAATAAAATAAATAATAATAATAATAATACCAGCATTTTGACACTTAATTTCAGCCACCAGTGATCCAATCTATTTTCTCCTCAAGTGCTAATGTTCTATATTATTTCACAACCACCAAATATCCTTCTATTTTCAAATCTGTATTAAAAACTGAACACTAGCAAAAGAGGCTTAATTCACTGGTTCCCAATGATTTATCAATAAATGTGTTTAAATTATATTTGGGATGGTAGGGAAGAAAAACGCTTTCCTTGCAGAAATAAAAGCTACATTAAACTACTTTATTTTTTACTTCATTTCCCACACAGTTGAGTTCATATATTAATTCCTTTTATCAGGGAAAAACTGATGTTATCTCCCCTTTGCTACAAAAATTAAAGCCATTCTTAAAGTGACCTGAGACATGCCGTAGTGGAAAGGTATCTATTAGATAAAGTTAAATGAAAAGCAAGAAAGAGTTCTCTGTATAATCTTGCCTCTTACCAATGACTTGGATAGATCTTTTCAAACACTAAAATGAAAGGACCTGCAGTTTCTGAGGTTTTCTAGGTTCAGTTACAGTACCTGAAAAAAACTGCCAAAGTAGAAAAGTATCTAAAAGGACAGAAGATCAAATTTATTTTCTCACACAAGGACTCTTTTTGCTACTGGTCATAAAAGCTAAGAAGCAAACCTTCAGCAAAATATCAAAAGGAGCCATAAACAGCCCCTACGTTTCAGGTCAGTTTTATAAACTGAAATCAGTTTCCCACATCCATGTAAAACCAACTGCCGAATGTGGATTTTAGGAGTTTGAATCTGATTTGCAGACACCCCCCAGCCCCATTCCTTTCCCTCTTTCCACAGGGAGTAAATCTTATTTAACTCATTTCTCTTTAAAACATGACCTAATGTTTATTTCTCATTTGATTTATGAAAAGAATCAAATAAATAAATAATCAAACACTCTGCCAATAGGGAATCATTTCTGACCCCAATGTGAAATATATGTTTCTATGACTAGTTATTACATTATTGTTGTTATTTATTAATAATTAATGGGAAAGATTCACCCCCATCAACAAAATGAAGGGAATCTAGATCCAGCATTTGTGCTTTGGGGGAGCAGAATGTGGGGAATGCTGGATGTTTGGCACAGTGACCCCATTCCCGTTTGTTCCATATAAGCTCCTCTGCTACATGCTCTGCAGGATTTTGTCAATGGGGCTAAGGCAGGAAGGGATGGAACAATGGACCAGGCACTCTCTGCAGCATTACTCCCTACTGTGCCATCTGATTTCCAATTGGAAATCAAATCAGGACTTCATGCCATTTAGTTAATGCAGTTTCAAACAGCATTACCTCCCATTGGACCCCTCAGCAGATGCATCTGTGTATACAAGACTAGGACTTCATTTTGTCACGTATCCTGAAGACCCAAAGGAATAAGAAGCTGCATCCAGTACCCTCTTCACACTCCTCAAACACACCACCTGCTCTGAGAGTGGAAAGGGGGTTAGATGTAGGTAGGAGGCATCAGACTGTAAAGTTTTAGGGTGTTTTTCTTATATCTTGTTCAGGCTGGTTGCTTTGGTTTATAATTTCTCTCTTTCTTTATATAGATATAGATAGTTAAGATGCCTAGGCACCAGTGAGTATTAGATGCTAAGAAATATAAAATTGTTATTTATTGTGATGTGCCTGGTTATCAGAGCCACTGATAAAGAAGGAATGACTATTGGGAGTTGTAAGCCCCAATCTCTTATTGGGATCTGTTAGCACCACTTTCAATGGGACACCGTATGGGCCAAAAAGGTTAGTGCTCTGAGATCCCGATGCATTATCAGAGCCTTCAGATTTGTAACACTATAGTTGTGTAATGGCAAATTGAACTGATAATCACAACAACATTTGTTTTTGTTCTTTAAACTGCATAACACATTTTATCCCCCCAAAATTGTAAAATTCTTTACACACTTAAAACAATGAAATAATACAAGTATCAGTGTTGAAATGCAGTCACTTTGGGATATGGAATATGATCATTTTTTTAAAAAACAGTGCATAGCAATTACTGGTTATTGTTTAGATTTCAGTTGTGCCCAAAAGGAGATGGGCGCTTTCCAAAAAGCAGAAGACAAAATCTTTCTCCAATGAACAGACAGTTTAAATGCCATGCAAAAGTTTAGGGCATGAAGAAAAGAATACAGTAGATTTTAAACCATGAGAGATTTTTTTTAAAACGGGCAATATGCAAGAGTACATTTCAGCCTCTGGCCCCCACTGGAGTGTTCTAATGCTTTGCAGATTAAGATTAGATTCAGAAATAGCAAAAATGGATCTCACACAGTTTGGTTAGGGATGGGGAAGTGTGTACTCCCCTATTTTACATATAGAATAGGTTTTTGCTATACAAGGCTCATTCATAGGTAAATCAGTCACAAAAAGACATTTATGCTTTTTCTGCATTAAGCACTAACTCTGTCTTCATGACACAATGAGTTCTTGATAAACAGAATTATTTTAAATAGCATTATAAAGGTAACTAGTTTACCTCATCGTCTTTCAAAGGGCCACAGACATTTGCAAAGTGGTGCACATGAATTACATACCAGTCTAATGATCATGCAGTGCATTGAGAATTTACTCCTAAACAGTTTCTATTATAACTAGCTAGTCAATTTACATGTCATAGTAAGACATACCTGAATAAAGGGAGAGCCTGATGCGCCTCTCACTTACACGGGTTTAACTCTAGTGACTTCTGTGGAATTTCCTGATCTACACCAGTGTAAGTGACAGGAGAATCAGATCTGGTGTGGATAATGAGTTATGGTGCATTTGTGATCAACTCAGAGTACCCATCCATTAGGAAACAATGTGCGCTGCAGAATTTATTTTATTATGTCATGTGATCATCCATGATCTGTCTTGTTTCTCTAAAAAAGGAACAGTCCAAATCTGGAGAAATGAAACTTGTTCTGACATTTTAAAAGCACCCAAACCATGAGCATATATAGAGGAAAAGTGGAGAAATAGAGAATGCAGCTAGTATTACGTAGCAATTTCCACCCAAAGACCTCAATGTGATTTACAGACTTGAATGATGAGAGAGACAAGGTGGGTAAAGTAATGTCTTTTGCACATATAGGCATCTGAGCTAGCTTTACTCTAGCTAGCACAAGTACTGATAGCAGGGAAGCCATGACAGCATGGACTTCAGTCCATGCCCAGGGTACTGGGAAGGCTTCCCTGCTGAAGCCCATGCTGCTGCAGCTTTAATGCAATCGGTACTTGCCCAAGCCAGTTTAAAGCTAGCTTGGGTATGTGTATATGTGCTGCAATCTCACCTTCGACTTCTGTGTTGCCTGACTTTCAGAAGTGCTGAGCATTTAAAATTCCAACTAGTCAATGGGAGCGGAGGGTACTGGCTGATTCTGAAAACCTGGCTATAGGTATTCCAAACTGGAGACCTCAGAGATGGAGGTACCCAAAACTTATGAAAATGTTCACCTAAGTAAGCTGCCAGAAATTACATAGAAACCATATTACGGCCAAGAAAAGAATCCAGCTCTTCTGACTCCAAGTCATAAGCCTTAAGCACAAGGCCATAAATCATTCCTGTTAACACTATGCTGATTGAAATAGGGCCATTTAGTAATTTGGTTGACAATTATTACGCTGGATGGCACACACTGTCTTAATAAGGACGGTGAGATCAGCAAATGATAAACTAGTTACCAGTGTCCATAACCAGCTGCGGCCTCCACTATCTTTCATACTATGGATAAATTCACCATATCTGTATATAGTAGTCTCTCTCTGTAACAAGCAATACTTCAAACTGTGCAGGAAAGGGTGTTTGGACAAAGCCACTATTCGGTCAGTGTCACTAACAACTGTAGAAAATGTCTGTGTTGTACTTGGCTGGTTTACTTGTAAACTATACTATCTGCACTAGGGAAAACATCTATAAGTCTCTTGTAGGCTGCAAAAGTATGTGGCGCTATTGTATTAATGGCCTCAATTGCCAAGATTCCACAGCCAACTAGAGATGGGTGTCAGATCTCCACATAGAATCTCCAGTACATCCGCAGCTGGGAAATAGAATCTATGCAAATAGAAACACGATAAAACATAATCAAGTATATCCTTAACATTAAGATAGGGTGTGAATTAAATGTTGCAAGACAAATATACCTCAAACAGCTTCATAACTAGTTATTTGACCTCAGCACCTGGTTACTAAGCCTCTTGTGTACAACTTCCCTTAGTTTTCAGGATTTAAATAACCCAGTTGTTTACATGTACCCAACTGCAAGTGAATTTATATCAGTGGGGGCCATTTGCATGGATTGAGAAAATAGATGGACCTATATGTGTAGGATAACTCCTGCCACTCTGAACTATTTAGACATGTTAATAACTCATATCCTTCTCACTCTTTCAATTGGCTGAATGTTTTAGCTCTCAGCATCAGGCCCTAACTACTGCTACTTGCCTCAGAGTTTAAATGACCATGGCATGAAAAATTACATTTAAATATGATAGAGAAATCAGAAAATCCCCATCTTTGGAGGTAGTTAAGATTTGACTGGACAGAGCACTTGAAAATATTAGAATGAACAAAACTAATTCTGCCCTAGCAGGCAGATGGACTAAGTAAATGAATCAGTATTTTCTGTAACTAATTTCTATAAATGTATGAGGGGACTCCGTGAACTAGTGATTTACAAGTATAATTTATAAATCTGTACAACACTGTGTATGTGTGTAAACCAAGATTTCAGATCAGCTTACACAATGTGCAGAAATACATCATAACTTTGCTTGTTAGCGTATTTCAATTAGGATATAAACCTGGCACGAACACAAGCTGGCACAATTTTGTACGCTTAAGATGACATTTGCCCCAGAAATTATAGCCAATACAGTCCAATGCACCATGTAAGTCCCACTTAAGAGGTGTATAGACCTTTTTCCATCCCTTGGCACAGGGGTAGATTTCCTCCCAAGTTAGGATTGTTCCCTTGTCTACTCTCCCTTTGACTACTTTTATACCCTAAGAAACTAGTACTCTGAGGACCAGATCTTCAGTTCTAGTGTAGTTCCTCAGTGCTGTTCTATTGTCTCCAGTGAAAATGTGCCAGTTTTCACTAGTGGAGGATTTGGGGTGAAACCCTTGTTCCCATTAAGTCAATATGAATTTTGCTTTTTGACTTCAATGGGGCAAGAAGAGGTTTCCTCCCTGGCCTTTTTTTTAAAAGAATGAAGTGATGCACACAGTAGCATGCAATATGCAAGTTGTAGATCCTTTTATGGAAAGAGTATGAAGTTCTTTAGACCATGTACATCCTGTTATCTTGTGAATGCTTTCAAAGTGCTCATAAAACAAAATATAGGATAAGTCATATTAATGATGCACAGAATTTTTTGTCATTTACAAACATGTAAACCTGAAATTAACCTTTAAAATATCTTTAAAATAACAACACCCACCATGGTCTAGTTCTGTGTCAGATAACACATGGAAGGCTTTGCATTTTAAGACCATTTTTTGTCTGAGATCATATTTTTTAATGAAGAGGTCCATATAAAATCAATATGACAATGGACATTTAACAGGAAAGGACCGAAACAATAAATGTCCAAAGAGCAGCTGGATCCTGTTCAGAATGCATGAGTGTGGAACGTAACTGACAGAGTCTTGGTGCCTCTTCATTTTGTACAAAGCTATAGTAAAAGCGAAGCATCCTCTGGAAACTATCGCATGCTGAATGTGACTCATAGGCAGCAGAAAGAATGACATTTTATTTTAACAGTACACAACTGATTCACAGGACTCTCAGAAATTAGAGAGAGAAAAGCACATCCCACTACAGTCCATGACAGTTTTTCCATCTACTTCAGCAGCAGCTGGATTTGACATGTATGAGGAAATCATGGCCCCACTGACATCAATGACAGAACTCCCATTGATTTAACTTGGGCCCGGAATCAGGATTCCACACCTAGAGTATAGCTAGTATTTTAGGATATTTAGGACATAATAATACCTTGTATCAAGACAAACTTAATATTTTCCATACAAATATATTTATTCATTCAGTTATTATTTAGGTATAAAGCACTAGGGGGCAGATTCCCAGATGGTATTGTTATAGATCCATTGAAGTCATCAGCTGAAGATCTCCCATAGGTATTATACATCTAGTCCATCCCCATCTGCTAGTTCAAAATTGCTCACAATAAAGTATATTTTCTCGTGTTTTGTCCTATTCTGTTTGAAACATCTTGCGTAAGTGGCCATCCACAAACTAACAGATCTCAATCACAGACAGTTTTTCCCAATAGCCTATGTATTTAAAAGTTTATTTTTGTGTGGGTCAACTTGCTCTCAGTTCCCATTACACAATTAAACAGACAAAGAAAAGTTGCCACAACTGGCAATCATACCAGATTCAGCCTACTCCTTGCAGTCCCCACAAATAAATTCTCTTTAGCTGCATTTCCAAACCAGGAGAACACTAAATGAAACAAATGAGCCTTGCAATGTACTCTAAACAATCTGAAACATGGATGCTGCAGAACAATGAGAAGAAGTGAATTAAAGGGTTATTGAGATAACCAGCTTGTGGGTGACAGGTAGGATTTGACAACCGCAGCATCTTAAGTGCCAGTCTGAAGCTGTTGAATATATAGGGGGAGATTCTGTTATAGATTATCGTAGTGCCATTTAAGTCGATGGAACTATGACAAAACAAACCAAATGAAGATCTCCCCATAGCCTTTGAAGTTGTGAAATGTACATCAACCTCTTTTTTTTTTAAATTAAAATAATTATTTACTAGATTTCAGGTATTAGAGACAGTATCAGTCTGAATGCTTTTAAATTAACTCCTTTTCAAAAATTCCAGTTTCTGGTAGATACTATTTAAAGGAAATTCTATTTTTTTTAAGTTCCATTTTTTAAAATATCAAGGGTTTTTCTCTCACCCGTTAATATATGTAAAGGTTGTTTGAATAAAAGAAGGGTTGATCTTGCTCCATTAAAGAGCAAGTTCTGCCACTGGCTTTTGTAGGAGCAGGATCCAGCCCAAATGTCTCATACCTAGAAACATTTACACACATAAGTAACTTTGCCCATGTGAGCAGCCCTACTGAACTCATAGGAGAACTCAACATATGGCAGAATCGAAGCCTATAGGCGAAAGATAGGGTCCACAAGTTTCCACTTATGTGCTTCTGTTTATATCTCATTGCTTCCGCTAATTTAGCTCCAAAGCATAAAGTAAACTCTGTGATAAAAATGACATAATTTAACGTGACTAAGAGATGTACAGATGGCACCACATTGCCTCTGCTGTGTGGAGAGGTCAGACAGCAATTGGCTATAACACAAACTACGCTAATATGGAGCTACAAGCTGCCAGATCGTGATCCCTCTTACCAGCAGTCTATACTATGAGATGTAATCAAGCATGCAGTCGCTTTCTCAAGCTGTAGTTAAGCATGTTAAAGAGACACTATTGTGAAGTTTAGGCTCAATGTTTCGGTTTTGTTTAACAAACTGCATTTATTAGAAATGCTTTAACAATTTTATTACAAAATTGTTTGAGAAAATTGGTGGGGGGGCCCTTGGAATTTGTCCAGATTTAGGCATAAATAACTGCTGTCTGCTAATCATACATCAGAGCATTTTGTTAGTGCATTAGAACTAGTGAAAGAGAACTATGTAGAATAAAACATGAAACTAGTCTACTTCCAGGTAATGTGGATAAGTAAATTAGGTGTGTAAATTTCATCCACTTTTAAATATCAAAAGTGTTATTAGTAAAACTGAGAAGGAATTTTATAGCAATTTTAGATATTTATTTTGGCTTATTTTAAATTGAGTGGATTTAACAGACTTTCAGTATAAAAGCTTTATGTTAAATTAATACATAAACCAATTTATTAATCCATCACTATAAAGATAAGATCTTGATCCACATGCTGGGCCTCTTGTGTTATTCTGGTAAAGTAAATGAGTCTTAACACCACCTTAAATGTGCAGCTGAAGATTCCTCCACCCTAGGGAAATACTCAGCTGGAGCAAGGCTGGTGCAGCCAGTAGGGTACATGCAGAGCGCAGAAGGGGCAGACCATACTGCAGTCAGTATAACGGGCTTTAGGGGACCACTATGACTTGGATCTACAAAGGGACTTAGGGATTGAAACACTTAACTTTTAAGGCACTTAACTGCCTTGAAAATCACTGGATCCACAAAGTCTCAGTTAGGTCCCTAGCCTCCTTGTACAATACATGGAGAGAAATATATGTCTATGAACAGATCCATGCTAGAAAGGGAGCCTCCTAAACTAACCAATGGCTGATGTGGATGAGAGGGGTGTGTCCTAAACTCCACCCATTTCGTGGAGTTGCATGTCTGAGCCTGGGCAGTAGATAGGTCTCTCTCTCTTTCTCTCTCTCTCCCTCTTTGCTAGCTATGTCTTAGATGATGCCTCCCTTGTAATGCTGGAAGTCTAGTGGCAAGTTCATGCCAGTGCTTCAGGCCAATTCACATGTTTATTAGTATAGATTAAAGCGACTGTCAAATGGATACGAGTGTATTTGGTGTTTAAACTTCATGAAAACTGAAGGCATTTACTTGTATTGCTTTCTCTTACCTGTATCCTGTTATAATGTTGTAGCAAACATTTACACTGTGTATACTCCTGTAACCAAATAGCCCATCAAACACAAAAGCAGCCTTGTGGAATGCAAATGAAGAACTTTAACAGAAAAGTGCTCATTTCAAAGCAAGCGGCCACTGTGTGTGATGATCCAAGGTCAAAGTCATCTAAGCTGCTGACCACCATCAAAGGAAAAGCCCATGTGGGTAGTGACAGTCAGCTTGTTTTTTGAGAGAAGAAGCTATAAGTATGGATTCAAGGAAGGAGCCTGCATCTCTGAACTGTTTGGATTTTTACAGGTAATTGTACCAGATGCAAAGTAGAGATCCACAGAGACAATCTGGGTACCCTGAAAGGACTTTTGGAAAACTGGCAGTTTATTACATCACTGCCACCATTTGGAATTACAAACTGACTCACCTGTTACCTGCTTTAACCTCTCAGTAACTCTTATTTCCTTTTCTTAGCTAATAAACCTTTAGTTATTTTACTATAGAATTGGCTATCAGTGTTGTCTTTTATGTGAGATCTGGAGTACCAATTGATCTGGGGTAAGTGACAGAGCAATCTGATGTGGTGTGATTTTAGGTTTGAATGACCATTTATCAAAAATCTGGCTTGCCTGGGTGGCAAGATAAACCGGAGAGTCTGAGAGGACTGCCTGTGACTCCATGGAAAGACTAGTATAGTTCACAATTCTTATTGGCTTGGTGAAATCTAATTATGGAACACACTATCAGCTTGGGCTGTTTCCCCTGAGATAGGCACTCATAGCCACTCCAGACAGCATGACAATTAAGTTTTACTGTTAGACCACTTGTCAGAGATGTTGAAGACACAAGTTTAATTCCCCCTTTTCTGTCTAGTGGGAGAAAGGATTTGAATCAGGGTCTCCCACCTCCTAGGCCAAGACCCTAACAATGTACTATTGAAGCTGTTCTGCTTTGTGCAACTATCTAAGCAGTCATTGGGCCAGAAAGAATGTCTCTATAGCCCAAGGGCTACAGTGGATACTTAGGTTCTAGTCCCCCTGCTCCAAGACTATTTATTTATTATCCCAAGTGGAACAGCTTCAACAGGAGAGATTGCGGGAGCCTTACATCAGATTCAAGTGATCATGCAAAAATCATAGGTTATGTTTTTTAAATAAGTGTCTAGTCTTCATGGTTGCAGAGAAAAGCTTGAAAATGTTCAACAATAAATTCTGAAGATAAAAAAAAAATCAGTTCTGGATTCTTTTAAAACTAATCTTATGATTTCCTGGGGCCTGATTCGTGCTTTTGAACAGCTGGGCTTGGCAGTACAGCCCTAGAGATGAGCACCCGCATATGTGGCTGAAGTTCCTGTTTGAAAGATGGTCCTTCTCCTACTACAGCCATGAGCAGAATCAAAACCTGGGTGACTCTTTGTGCCCTTTATTATGCAGGAACTCAGAGTAGATCATACGAGACACTTCTGGCCTTAAAATCTATGTAAAACCTGACTCTGAACACTTGACACTGCTCAAGACTGGATTCAGGGCCAATCTTTGCAGCTTGGCCTCATCCCCTTGTAGCACTGGCCTACAGCACTTTCAGGCTCACCAAACAAATTCACCTTTGCCCGGAAGACAAGCAGGAGAAACTTCGGTCCCAAGCATCAAAAAGAGAGAGAAAAAAAAAGGGGTGGGTGGGTGGGGGATGAATAGCTGGGTGAAAATCTTTCCAAAGACATTTGCTGGACTTGTTACACAAATTCACATCAGCCACACTTGCACCTTTCTATAGTCAGCTTCTGCAAACCTTCCAGAAATGAATGTACTGCTCTTACAAAGGTTTGCAGATAGTGAATTTCAAACTGGACTTCCCTGAATAGTCATGCATTTTGAATTCATGCCTGATTTATCCATGCCAGGAGGGCTTGCATGATCATCCAGTCATTGAGGAGAAGCTATATCAAATGACTTATCTGATCAATCAGAACTAAACACAGATCTAATTTCATATCTTCAGTCTCAGATATCCTCTTTGCAATAGGTAGAAAAATAGTAGAAAAAGTCAAGAAAATTTCATTTGTCAGATCAAATGATGGATACACATTTGAGGAAATCCTCATCTATTTATGAGTATACCAGGTAGTGCTAGACTCCACAAGAGATGGAGTGGAATTCTAAGGGCTTGTCTTCACTACCAGCGAGATCAATGCTGCTGCAATCAATTAAGCGGGTGTTGATTTAGTGGGTCTAGTAAAGACCCACTAAATGACAGCAGAGCGCTTTTCGGTTGACTCTGGTACTCCATCGGAATGAGAGGAGAACGGTGAGTCGACGGGAGCATATGCGCTGACTCGGTGAGTGCTCTGGGTCTGAAATACCCATGGGGAAAAATTGGTGGGTGCTTTGCACCCACTGGCAACTCCTTGACCCAGCTCACCTCCACTCCACCTCCTCCCCTAAGCACACTGCCACATCCTACTTATCCCCCCTCTCTCTCAGCACTTGCGCCGCAAAACAGCTGTTTCGTGTGGCAAGCCTGGGAGGGATGGGGGGAGGAGGAGAAACGTGGCATGCTCTGGGGAGGAGGTGGGTCCGAGGTGGGGATTTGGGAAGGGGTCCAATAGGGGCAGGGAGGGTCGGAGTTTGGAAGGGGACTTTGGGGAGTTGGGGCAGGACTGGGGGGTGAGCACCCACCGGCACCGAGAAAAGTTGGCGCGTGTGGACGGGAGAACATCTGTTGTCAATGCAGCGCAGTGAAGACACTAGGGTAAGTCATCTTAAGCTACGTTGACTCCAGCTATGTTATTCACTGAGTTGGAGTAGCATAACTTAGGTCAACTTACCCTGATAATGAAGACAAGCCCTAAGTGTAGCACACATTGCTTCCTATGAAAAGGACTAGTAGAGGCTGCTCTTCTGTGCACTACCTCTGAGGTATGTTGACTATCTGAATGCCAAGGCAACCAGAATGCCTTTAGCTGCTGCAAAATAGCTCCTCAATTCACCACCCCAATGCCCACCATGTAGAGTGACCAGATGTCCCGATTTTTTAGGGACTGTCCTGATTTTGGGGTCTTTTTCTTATATAGACTCCTATTAACCCCTCAACCCCTGTCTTGATTTTTCACATCTGCTGCCTGGTCACCCTACCACCGTGGCTTGTATAGCTATATGATAAATTCACAAGGGCCAGATTTTGCCCTCATGCCCCTTTCCTACCGGGGAAGCTACTTCTTAGCACAAAGTGGCAGAATCTGTCCCATAATTAGCATCATATTCCTTTTTAGCTGTTCATTTGTGAAATCCATCACATACCCTCTTACCTTCAGGCAGAAGGCAAAGACACCTTCTGCAAGTTCCTTTTGATACTCTGAGCCATCAGTGTAACATTATCGTATCCTTTGTTTCACCTTAAGCCAGAAACTACTCAAGCTAAATGCCAGTCTTTACAGTGTTTCAAATTTAGAATCTTTTGGAGGAGGTTGCTCTCACAGTGCATTAGCCTGCTGCATGGCTTGATTAGCAATGCTCTTTCTGAGTGGTATATTTACTCCCATGAGCACTTTATCATTTATCATACTTATGTTCATTTTACTCTTATCCCAATTGTGGCAGCTTTCATGTAAAATGAGGGTGGGGGGTTGAAAACAAGATTAATTCCTACTTAGTACACCTTTAATGCCACACACGCACTTCAGAGGCAAACACGTACTCCGTATCCTTTTTATGTTTGGCCTTTTTGGTTTCCTCATCAGAATTATCTGCCTGTAAATACTAGACAGAGCTGTGGGAAAATAGAAAGCAATGTAGAAATCAGCACATTCACCAGAGAACAGAGAGGAACAATGGAAATTCAGGCCAACCATCTGGTATAAAGCAATGTTCCATTTCAAAGGCACCCACTGGAAAAACCCACAGGTGGGATGTATTGTAATTTGGGGACACAATAATTTTGACATCCTGTTTTGTAGGTTATCTATTCTCAGCACGGACAGATCATTGGAATGTAATCCAACAAAGACATACACATTCTTTCTAAAAAGAACGAGAAAACCTATCACATTCTTTTCAATTCATCTGACAGGAAGAACTCACATAGGCTGTGAAAACTGCTATGCAAAACTGCTTTTCTTGGCCTCCCATGGGTCAGATTGATTTCCCCCAGGGGTGCAGAGGGGTATGCAGAAGAAGCACACTGGTTCTATAAATGAGGAAACAGGATTCAGAAAGATTATTGGGCATCAAGGAGCACAATTCTAAGGAGACTCCCTGCACCCCTTCATGCAGATGGAGATTTCAAAGCAGGCTGGGGAAGATACACTGATCCACCAAGTAACTTTGCCTAGAATAAGGAAGACTAACAGATGTGAAGACTGCTGCAGACCACAGGCAACAGTTATACCCTGACAGTAATTTTGCAGTGTGGAGGAAGAGTCCCTATTCACGCAGCTCCACCCCCGACTGAGTTCCCTAGGGAGTATGTGGTGCCCTGGTTGCAGAGATGTAGCTCTTCAGAACCTAACAGCAGGAAATGAACAACTAGAAAAAATTATTTGGAACAAAATGTGGTGTTTCATTCCCCCTCCCCTCCTTTCTTCATTTGGGAACTGTCTGCAGCTTGTGAAATTCTCAAACAGAAGTGTTATTTCAAATGTATGGGTTTTTTTCCAGGGAGCATTTCTTGGCCAGTAGATTGCTCACATGCAGATCATTGCGAATCTTCTCAGTTCACATGGTGCTGGTTAGTTACATAAATCCCCTGACTGGTATGGTTTCTGTTTCCTGACTTATAACAAATCCACCCCTGCACAAAGGGTGTATTTTGCTGCCAAATTCTCTAGTGTGAGATGGTACCATTTCATTTATAAAAAAGGAAAACAGTAACAAGCACTTACCAGATGGAAGGAGGAATACAGGCTGTGGCAACAGCAGCAAACAGTTACAGGATGGCCACTTTAGGGCTGCAGCTTTTTGGCTCTGCCAGAGTTAAAGGGCCTGACTAAAGCAAAGGATGATGGGAACATACTTCCTACAAGAGAGCAGCCCTCTGCTCAGCAAAGATAGGAGGGATCACTAACTTACCATTTTGTTATTATGGTACCACTACTATGTTACAACTATATTGTGGTTTGCAGCTACTTAAAGGGATCTGGCTCCTTGCCTTGTTCTCAGATGTCCAGCCTCTTCATTGAAAATAAGAGCCAGAAGACTGTAAATACAGCAGGAAATAAAGAGAAGGGCCAACTTAGCTGCCTCCTTTAGGGGCTGCTGGCAGATAAGAGGGCAATGAATGGGTGAGGAGTTAATTTGTAGGAGTAAGGGTAGATTCTCATTGGGTGTAAATTCACATATTCCACTAAAGTCAATGGAACTGACACCAATTTACATCGGTGGAGAATTGGCTCCAATATCTCTATTAAATGGTGGTCTCCACTATGGGAAAAAAATTGTAAGCCTTACAACACACACGTGAAATTTATTTTTAAAATATTCAGATAGTTGAGCTTAATATTCACCTTTTATGCATAATTGTGCTAGCAAACCTGAAGAACCAGAATGCTGATGGAAAGTGAGCATGAAAGGGTTGTGAACATGGTCAAATTAATATTTACTTTGGGATTCAGAGAAATATTCTGAAATGCTTACACAAACACATACTTTTCTCTATGCTGTATGAATAACCTCATTGTGTTTTTGCCCAGTAAGTTACAGTACTTTCATTTTTAAGCCATCTCATTTCTTTGCATTCTTTGTCTCTGTACTCTTGGCTCCATACTGTTCTCCTACTCAAATCCTTTTCTTCTGTTATTTGTGTCCTTTTTGGGCCCCCCTCATTCTGTTGCGTCTTCATGCTTTGCCCAGCTGCTCTTTCTTTCCTCATCCCATCACCCTGGAATCTCCATCTTCCTTCCATTTCCCTCGTTCCTAGGCCCATGGCCACAGGCTGCCTTCTTTCTCTTCCTTTCATCTTGGGTTCCCATTCATTTCAGTTCCCTCTCCTCAAGAGGGGCTGCTACTGTTGAAGGTGGTGGTAGTGGAAGTCCCATGTTGCCTCTTTTCTTCCTGAAGGGGAGATGCTACTCTTGAGCTCTAGAGGAGGCCATTTCTACTCTTCCTTAAGTTCCATAAGCCGAGCCAGCTTCTAAATGAGCTGCCCAAACTTGAGGCCAGAGACTGTATTGGCAGCTTGAAGGATGAGCCTCTGAAGGGTGTTAAGTGGCCAAGTGGCAATGAGTGCCTAGTGGAAAAAGTGGGCACATCTTGAAAAAAAATTGAAACTGGTAGCCTCAACAGAGAAGATACAGACTGATTTTGTGTGGAGACTCAACTAGGTTACCATTCCTAGGGGTCAGGATCAAGGGATGTGTGGGGAGCCCTACATGGCTGCTGCCTGTACTATAAGATGGTACATAGTCTGACAGGGGGAGGAAGGGACCTCCATCTCCTGCACCATCCATCTGGAACCTTTCAAAAGTATTAAATTCACTTTGTTTCTTTATATCTTGACCTGCTACTAAGCACACAAGACTCAAGTCCAGATCCGCAGTGTAGTGCCATGTTTACACCAGCTGGCAGGATCCTGACCCTCAGCATTAAATAAACTCAACCTTTCAGTCTCAGAATTCGTGAAGAATGGTCATTGTCAGCTGCCTTCATATTCATGTAAGGTTATTCACAGGTTGTTATCAGTCAAGGACAGCGCACCATTTTAGCAGGTATACGTATTAACCTTTCCATATACAAACAAGAACTTTCTAGGCAACGTATATGAGGGTAATGCAACAAAGGCACAAAGATGCTTAGAAATGTTCACCTGATGCACATTCCAGCTCTCAGAAACAGTTATCTTAATAACGTTCAGATCACAACAGCAAAAATGCTTTGCTGAAGTTTTATAAGAAACATTTTGATATTTTGTAATACTGTGAAAGAAACTACTCCTGATGCCAGATTATTTAATCTGGCAACTTCTGAGCCATCAAGTATAGCATGAGTGTTTACACGATAATGGTTTGTAGGAGAAATAAAGACAAGAAGCAGGGGTCAATAGTGGGATGAGTGTTATAATGCATTTCTGTGGAATGGGCCTGAGATGCAAAATTGTCTGGCTCTGAATTTTAGATCACATCCCCATTACAGCGACTGTATCCTGAATGTACCATAGCCAAGGTTTTGGTTCTGCTCATTATAAAGAGAAGAGCCAGCTGCACATTTTTTATTCAGATCTGGCTTCAGACACTGAACCCCACCCAAAAAATGTGAGGAGCCTCTTTTTAAAGGCACTTATATAATCCTCTGCCATATTATCTGATCATCTCACCATCTGTGATGTATGTATCCTCACAAAAAGGAAACTGAGGCACAAAAACTAAGGATCAGATTTGTAAAGGTACTTAGGTACTTATGGATACAGATAGGCACCTAGTGGGATTTTCAAAAGTGCCAATGCACCTAATTCCCATTGATTCCAATGTGCGTTAGGCACTTGGTACTTTAAAAAAAAAATCTGCTAGGCACCTATCTGTATCCATAGGTGTCTAAATACTTTTACAAACCTGACCCTAGCTGATTTCTCCAATGCCACAAAAGAAATCTGTGACAGAGCCAAAAAATTGAACCTGACTTTCTCAGATTCTAAGTTAGAGCTTTAAAGATTGTCCTTCCGCTCAGCGTGGGGTCTGAATCTTGACTTTTTGATTTGGTCTATCTCTGACATTTATCAATGTTTTAGAAGATAAAATTAATAATGAACCAGTGACATTTGCTGATGAAACCAAGTAAAATGATAAGGGGTTCTGAGAAACCCCACATGAGATGGGATTGGGGGGTACACACTAGGAGATTGGGCAACACAACAGCAGATAAAATTTAACATGGACAAATGGAAGACAATGCCTGTTGACCAAAGCTAGTGTTAGCTTATCCTCTCATGAACAATGATTATTACAGTATCTCTGAGGAAAAAAAGAGGTAGAAATTCATTGGGATAGCCCCGTGAAGATATCTACCCAGTCTCCAGCATCAGTTAAAAAGAAAAGTGGAGGCTTGGGGCATTGAGAGGAAGGTAGAACAAGATAGAAAATATCATTGTTACCATTTAATAATGATATTGCAGCAATCAATGATACATCCCTATCTGGAGCATTGTGTCCAGTTTTGGTTATGTCAATAAAGAATGGAGATTGCTAAAGGTCCAAAGAATGGTAACTAGTATGGGTGAATATGTGGCTGGGTTAATACATTGCAACAAATAACTTATTAAATCAATTTCACCTCCTTTTTGGTTAACCAAGTATACAATGTCCTCAGATTTATTCATTATTCAAAATAATTTGACAAATAATTGATAAATAAATCCTAAACTGCAGATAACTCACAAACACTTGAGCATGCAGAAGTCAAGTTGTGTTCGCTAGTTTTAATTGGATTGAGAGGTCACACTGAGAATCTGCTTTCCAGTGCAAAGAATTCCATTCACAAATTCAAAATTTGCTTTTGAGAATATTCTCCAAGATTTGACTGCAATTTGTTATTTCCATGAACACTCCTGTCAGGAAACACCCTCACTGGAATATCTGTGGAAAGCAACACAGAAGGAATACAAGCTCAGAGAGAGTAAATCCACTGAAAAAATCAAATGAATATTTATATAAATTATTTTGCAATTTTCATTTAATTCTAGTCAAATAAAGTTTGGTGAGAGACAGCAAAATTTAGGAATAAAAGTTAGAAAGGTGTTTATTAAGGTATCCATATGTATGAAGGGTATAGCGGAAACTAATCAACCTCTTCCCCTCCCCCACCCCCTGGATACCCTTAATATAGACAGGGCTATTCAAAATGAAAGGACAGTAACAACAGAATAAATAAAAGAAAATACTGCTTTATGCAATGCAATTCTCAGTGACTGAAATTCACAAACACAGAGGTGTCAGAGTCAGATAATATGGCTGGATTTGAAAAAAAAGCAAGATGATTTTACAGTTACAATAGATGGGCCAAAAACTTCTTGTAAATTCCTGGATCTGATTCTGTTGCTCTGGTTTTTGTTCTACATTGGATCCAGACCAATGGATTTCTGGTTACCAACAGCGATGCAGCCAAAATCTCATTAGTAAAGCTGTTCTAATGAGATATTCTGCTCAAGATGCTAGACATTTTGCAAGGACAGATAATGTCTGAGAATTCTGCTGTTGAAGAAGTCTCACGAGAACAACTCACAAAATGATAGAACTGTCTTCAAACCCAAATTCTACCCTAGACCAAAATTTAGCCTAAACCTAATTTGGAGCCATAAACAACTTCCTTTGTTTATCTCCAGTAACAAAATGTGTAGCGTTGGCAGCCTTAGACTTAATGCAAACTATGAAGTCTCGGGGCGGGGCGGGGGGGAGTCCTGCTTTTCCAGGTATCCTGCACCACGCACCTGCCAGTTAGATTGCTAGCCTCATTTCTCCACTTATAGTTCCAAACGATGGCAAATTGAATTCCCAAACTGCCCTCTCCTAATCTGGGTTTGCACTTTACATCCTTGGTCAATAAAGGAGGATCAACTGAACAGAGTGAGTCTCACACACATATCAGATGAGGGAGTTCAGAGCCTGAGGGCAATTACAGGCATAGAGGATGTAGCCAAGGCAGGGAGGAAGTGTCATCACAAGCACCTGGATTTATTTTTTGTCAGCCTGGTCCTTCCTTCTTCTTCCATCCCCAAACCCAGTGTTTCTCATCACCCTTGTTATTTATTGCCTTATGCTAATAATCCTCTCTTCACAATAGGGACTACAGCCCAGCTCCTCAACGGTATTGAGGTGCCTAACTCCCATTGATTTCAATAGGCGTTGGGCACCTACTTACGTTTAAGGATCTAGCCTTCATCTTTAAATGTATTTAAAGTGTTCTGCAACCCTATGGGATTAAATAAATACCTAATAAGCATATAAGCAGGAAGACGGTTGTAGGCAGGGAGGAGGCTCATGGTAGGATTTGCAGATGATGTGCCACAGAGGACTCTTCAAAAACTAGTTTCCACTTTGTATGAAAACTAATATACCCAAAGCGTATTTTCACGCACAGCTAACCCAGATGGTTGACAAGTAGGTCTGAGCAGCTGAGTTAGCCTAGTCTATGTGGGAGCTTCCCCACAGCAAAACCTTACCCATGTTAATGTGTCCTCACTGTTCTGTACTTGCCCATGTGTGTCTGGGGACATGTTCTATCTGCTGAGTTGCTCTAGGATTCTTTCCCAGTCAGTTGTGTCAATTGTCTGTCCTGTAGGGGTAATTGTTGGAATCACTTGTGTGATTTTCCCTGCATCTCTCTGCAACATGAGTGTTCCAAAATGACCTAAACCACAGTGCTAATCTATACCCCCAGTTAAGTCAGCTAGCCTGAGCTTAAAGCGCTTCCAAACCTGGATCAGAAGTTTTCCTGTGGGGATGGTAGGGTGTGGGGAGGAGTTGGGCTAAGACCCAAGTAAGAGCCTGGGTTAACTGTGAAAACATTCCCTCAGTCCAACCCTGCTTTAAGGTTTAAAATAGTTATCTAAAGGGGAAACAAGGGATTTTTTTCAGTCTAGGAGTAGCACAAATAGTCCTATGCATTAGGTATGCATGGAGGAGTAGAGGTAGAAGGTATTTCACCTTCTGAATGATCTAGGTATTGGCCACTGTTAGGGGTAGAAAGCCAGGCTAGTCAAAGCAATGCCACATTATGGCAAATGCTATTTTCCTGTACTGGAATGACAGCAATTACTGTATATATTTTTTACTATTCTCTTCCATTATGGCAATAAATGGTTATTTAAATACCATCAGGCAGAAATTACTCCACTAGAAAATGCAGCAGGGAAAAGTAACAAAGACATTGATTTAAAAGTTCTATCTCATCTTTCCACCTGCCATATGAAGCAATTTCCATGCCAGATGGCAGATGTTTATGATGGTGCTTAAAACAAGTAAAATTTAAATGGATCTCAGAACTTAATTGTTTTAGTGTAAAGGTTCTCAATTAAAGGGTTTTCAAAAATATTTTTGTGGTTAGAATTCCTACTGGAAACTACCTGAAAACCCTCATGCTCCTTGACATAAAAGAAAGATAAAGAGATCAGAACCTCCAGAATTAAGAGAGAATTTTCTTACCCCAATGTACTTTGATATATAGTCTCCCTTAACCATACTATCATATCAGAGAATTCTTCACCTCTTCAATATAACACTTAAACTGTACAGGTGGAATTTTTCTGGTATCAAGGCATGATATTTTATAAGGGATATAGATCTATTGGGTGCATTTTCTCCCATTTACTGTTAGAAATGGATCAGAATTAGAACCCAAGAGCTAAACAAACTTGGTTGAAATCTGAAGTTGGCTCTGTTTTTAAATTTTGCAAAAGACTGTACAGGCATGTCGCGTCTTGCACGAGGGTTTTGTTCCGTAGTTACCTCATAAAGCAGAAACCGCGTATAGCCAGAACACATTCACTTCAATGGCGGGCGAAATCGCACCCCGTACAGAAAGATTTAAAAAAAAAAATTTCCCCTTTCTTCTTTTTTTTTTTGCCAGCCGCATAAAGCAGAAATTGCGTAAGTTAAATACGCCTAAGATACAACATGCCTGTATTTCTTTTTAAATGGCCAAGTCCTCTTCATGCAGCAGTTTCCACAATCTGAGGGTAACAGCTCATCAGAACTAAGCAGGAAGGATTATTGCAATTTGCTCTCATTCCTAGCATTTATTGACAGAGGTGGGCCTGAACTGGAACCTCAGTTAAATATGGTATTTTTCCCATTCTGAGTGTGTAACGTTGACATGTTCCACTCCCGAGATCCATTATTGAAAACTCCTGTGGAGATTAATAGAGGATGGTGATCAGTTCCTTTAACAGAGTGTGTGTGTGTGTGTGTATGTGCTATGTTAAAAGAACATTATCAAGATTTCAAAGTCAAGCATTGCAAAGTTAGGAAATGCCAGAATTAAAGTTGTGAGTTTAGCCTTCGGTCAGCCCATGCACATGCATTATGATATAGATTTTAATGATATGATCACATACTATTTTTTCAACAAGACTCTTGCCTCATTCATGCACAAGATGAACAGTGCTTACTCAATATTGTGTTGTATCCTCGTTGTTCAATATTTGGTTCCATACACTACTAGCCTTGTCTCTAATTAACCATCTATACATTTTAATAGAGAAATATATTTCCCCTCTGTAAGAATGTATAGGATCGTTTAAAAAGCCTATGGAAGGATTATAATTTTCTACTCAGTTTTATAGGATATTAAAGTAATTTCTACTAATCCCTATTCAATTACTATAGAATCCTATTAGTTTTATCCCTATCAATTTGTATATGATTTTTTCATAAGGGATGGCCATATTGCTAGGAGCAAAGTAATTTATATATAGGTTTTGAAAGTCAGTTTTTTTCAGTTGCACACATATTTATGCATGCCAAACACAGGCATCCAAAATACCTTCTGAGTGCACAAGAAGTCAGATGTCTGTGTATTCACTTGGCTAGTTAGACACTTACTGCCATGTGGAAATGCTGTTTTGCTCCCATTCTTCACATATTTGCACACACAAGTTAGAAGCACACAAAAAGTATGAATGCAAGCACATGCATGTTATGGGTGAAATCCTGCCCCCTATTGAAGTAAACAGAAACTTTCCCATTGACTTCCCAATGAAGCCAGGATTTCAACCAAATTTTATAATCTAGCCTTAATGGTTGAAGTCTTGAACCACTGAAGTCAATGGAAGTCAGTGGGCCAGGATCTCACCAAATGGTTGCATAGTGTTTCAAATCTTTTGAAATGAGCAGTTTTGTATGTAGTACGCAAGCAGATACTTAACTAGCTCATGCTCATAAACTGCTAAACATGATGGTTCCACTATTGTCACTTTTTGGTGGGCTAGATTGAAGGGAAATGGTGGTACTTTCCCAGGCTCAGGATTACTCCACTAAAGGTTGTGGAGGTCAGGCTGATACCACTGTCAAACACACTTATCAGTATTGTCTCACTGTTTCCTTGTACTCCTCCATCTGTCTGTCTGCATCCATCTGTTGTGTTTTATACTTAGATTGTAAACTCCTGGCTAGGCCCGTCTTTTTGTCCAGTGTTGGTACAACAACTAGCACAAAGGGGTTCCAGTGCATGACTAGGGCTCCTATAGTAGTATAGGAGCCCTAGTGATAATAATAAAGGTATTCTGAATGGGTGTCATAAATAGATCTAGTAACATAGGGGATATGGTGAAAACAGAGGCAGCCATAGGCATCAGGGAAGGAGCAGATGTACTAGAATGTGAGGTCCACTCCTGTGTTTCAAAGGGCGAGGCTAAACGCACCCCTGTTTTAAACCATTTAATTTATCTTTGAGTATTTTCCTCTTCCAAGCTCCCAGGCATGTCCTGAGTCAGTCTCGCATTGCAGTCAAAACAAACCAACCAAACAAACAGAAGCAACAAACCAGCTGGCATATGGGAAGAACAAACAACCTTATAAATCCAGAAATAGAGAAGCCCCTTCATCCACTTACCTATAGCTCATCCACACTCTCCTGCCCTCTGTTTCTACTCTTCTAGTGTGTAATGAAGCACCTTACTGTTCTCTCATAGTTGGCACAGTGTCTTCAGGGAAGTCATGGAAGTACAGTAAGTGTTTGTCTAATATGCTGAACTCTAACATTAATGTTGGAAGTTTGAAACTTCCAAATACATACTACATATAAACTGAAGTCCATTGGTCTACTCACATGAGGGAATTTTACCCTATGTTTGCAACCCTCTTATAGTGAGCAGAGATAATAGTATAGTTTATATTGAAACTCTTAAATTGGTTCAGTGCACTGCAATTAACAAACTGTCATTCCAGTTACATGGGACCTCTGTTTATATTAAAGTAAATTGGTTAAAAAACACACCTTTCTTTGCTATGAGAGCGCTCATATATAGCACATATATGATCATTATTATTATTCAAGCTCACTAGATATACAAAAGCAATACTTTCCCTTGTACAACCAAGTTTCATTGATAAAACAATGAAGTGAACTAACTCCTTTTCTAAATAAAGTTTCACCAATAGCACTGTACGTTAATGGAGCTATTTCATTGCT
Source organism: Dermatemys mawii (assembly GCA_007922305.1). Taxonomy (NCBI): domain Eukaryota; kingdom Metazoa; phylum Chordata; order Testudines; family Dermatemydidae; genus Dermatemys; species Dermatemys mawii. The sequence goes on along the minus strand of ML677350.1, from coordinate 21,098,055 downwards.
AATGTGACTGACTGCTTATTGATTCTTTCAATAATCCAGCAAGGGTTTCAGAGTACAATTTACTGGAGAGCTATGGGTCCAACATCTATGCTCAATTACAACTTTCAGAAGGGTAGATCAATAAAATTTAAATTGCTTATGGTAATCACAACTTCAAATCATTGCGATCAGCATAAGCAATCTGCTGACCCCAGCCAAGCTCCTAAATTGAAACTTGTAATGAGTGGTCATTTAGTCTGGGTCCATTCATATTATTTTGGAGGCAGGTGATGAACAATTAAAGATCATCCAGCATCTTCCCTATCCAACATTCCCATCTGAATTCCCCAAGTACTAATATGCAGTAATCCTGGGGTATAGGCCTTTGCACTTCTTTAATGGGTATTCTGTATGAATAAGCAATTATATTTTCTATTAAACAATTTCAGTGTAATTGAATTAGCAGTTATAATATTGCTCCAGCAAGCAGAAGCTTTCTGAGGAAAAAATTAAGTGATATTGGGTAATTCAAATTAATTTATAGTACTGAAAAATGTAACCATTAAACAGAATTGCCTCCCCTCCAAAAAAAAAAAAATACAATTAACCAACATATTGTTTCTATGCATAAGTTTCTTCACAATTTGTTTTTTGGTCATTATGGCCTTTTCCCAGTTCATTATAAAAACCTGTCTATTACAATGAACATTTCATAGGCTGTTTTCTTTAACAAAGTAGGTTGCAAGTTTAAACAAAGATAGCCTGCAGATTACTTTCACAATAAGGAGTCAACTTAGAATTACATTTTAATAAATCATTGACAATAAATCTTCTGCATTATGGCACAAGGGTTTAGAGAAGGCGGAAAAAAAGGCAAATACAGAGAAAGCGATCAATGACAATCCCCTTCTGCCAATATAATAGATTGACCAACTCTAATGTAAAGTTTGTTACACACAAAAATAAAAACCTCACAAGCTTTATTTAAAGAAGATATAAGAACAATTGCCATAGAGACCTTGGACAGAAATGGGATTTAATTAACACACCTATTTACTATTATTCATGTTATACCTCAGTAAGTATTGCATAATTTAAAACTCTGGTCCAAATCCTATGGACCTTTCACAGGACTAGAGTTGGATGAACAGTTTTAAAAAAACTCATTTGAGAATATTTTCACTATTAAAAATGCCAAGGTCAGTTCACTAGTTTATGAGGCCATAGTATGTGTTTTTCAGAAAAACTGCCAAACATTTCATAGCTGAGATTCATAAAAACACATGTGAATTTTAGCATGAAAGATGCCTTCTCTGAACATCTGAATCTTTGTTATTCATTATTCTCCTGTTTATGAGCAACTAGTGTGATCTCCTGAATAACACAGGCCAAAGAACCTCTCCAAGTCATTTTCTGTATCACACTCATAACTTCTGTTGTGACAAAGAGTCCTGTGGCACCTTAAAGACTAACTGAGGTGCCACAGGACTCTTAAGGTGGCTAACTTCTGTTGTGACAAAGAGTCCTGTGGCACCTTAAAGACTAACTGAGGTGCCACAGGACTCTTTGTCACTTCTGCAATTCCAGACTAACACGGCTACCCCTCTGATTCATAACTTCTGTTGGAACTGGAGTATACCTTTAAAAAGCCATCCAGTACTGATTTAAGACTTGACGTGATGGAGAATCTATCACACTCCTAGATAAGGTGTTCCAGTGGTTAGTTACCTTCACCATTAAAAACATGCACCTTATTTTTATGCACCATACCATGCAACACCACCCCATTGTACAATTACTGCTAAGAGAACTAATACTTTTCCATTTACGCAGCCCTTTTCGTACAAGGATTTCAAAGTATTGTAAAAATGTTAACCAAACTCACAGCATCTTTTTTTAAGTTAGGAAGCATTCTTGTCCCCATTTTATGGATGGGGAAACTGAGACACTGAGGGCCTGATGCAACCATCCATCAGCAAAGCACTTAAGCACTAGCTTCAATGGAACTTATATGTGCACTTAGCGTTAAGACACATTTATGTGCTTGGTTGAATAGGAATGGTCTTAAGCAGGTACTTAAATGTTGTCCTGATTGGGGCTTGGGAGATGAAAGAGGAAAATTCAAAAGCATTCACAGAGTTTTGGGTATCCACCTTGATATATTTAAGATTTGGTTATCCGAGGTGCTGAGCACCCATAACACATGGGTGCTGAGGGTACTCAGGAGTTCTGAATATCAGGCCCAGTTGTCTCAGATTGGGCACCTAGAATAATGAAGCAACCACATTGCAAGCACATTTGTAGACATTGGCTTACATGTCTTTCTCAAGTTCACACAAAGTCAGTGGCACAGTCTGGCACAGAATCCAAAAGACCAGGCTCCCTAATTGCCTATGTCCATAACTAGAATACACTGCCCCCACTATGGGATAGACCTCAGCCCTGGGCTAAACTTCAAAGTTTTGCCAGCATTAGGGTGACCAGATGTCTCATCTTCAAAAGGAGAGTCCAGCATTTAAGCCCTCTGCAGGTGTCCTGACTTTTTCTTAAAAATGGGCAAATTATCCTGTATTTTCTGTCTCCCTCTGGATCAGTACTGGTTGGTCCCTGCTGCTAGCCGGATCCCTGCTTGCCAGATGCCCATCAGCGGTGGGTGGGTGGGTGGGGGGGGGGCAGGGGAAGGAATCCAGTGGATGATGCTGTGGTGATGCTGGATGTACAAAGCTGGTGGTGAGATTAAACTGCAGCATGGCTGGGCATGGAGGGCAGAGAGTGCTGGGCAGGGAGGGGACAGTGTCTGAGAGAGGTGTACAAGAGTGTGTGCGTGTATCACCTGTGTGTGTGTGTGTGTGTGTGTGTGTGTGTGTGTGTGTGTATGTTTGTGTGATCTCTCCCCATGTGAATCCTAAAACCTTTAAGATAAGAAGGTAAATAAAAAGAATCCAACTACACAGTATTTCTTTTTAACAAGGCTCTGTCAACTTGATGTTAATTTGAATGCTTGTACTGCATAGTTCGGATTGCCATTGAATACAAGTAATTTTGCCAGGTGTCCCATATTCAGCCTAGGGAAATATGGTCACCCTAGCCAGCATAGTGGTGTTGGTTAGAAAAATCACACCTTTGATCAACATACCTATGCTGGCAAAAGCCCTCTGTGTAGATATAGTTATACCGGCATAAAAGTCCTTTTGCCGGTATGGACTGTTTCATTTAGGGAAATGGTATAAACTATATCAGCAAAAGAACACTGGTATAAAATGTCTCTCCACTAGAATGGTTTGGTGGTATAGCTATACTAGTACTGCTGTACCAGAAAAACCTTTCTACTGTAGAAAAGGGCCAGTGTTTTTTCCTACTTTGAATACTTATGATATTATGAAAACAAGAAGCGAGAACTATAAGGAGCAAATTGTAAATGAGATTCTGTTTAAACCACAGCCCAATGTAAAAGTGTGCCCTTCTCTAAGGTTCTGAGGAATTTATACACTGTCCTGCTTTATTCCCTCTGCCAGGCATGTCAGTTTATGTATAATATGTCACTGCTTAAGAGTATCAGTCTTTTAAAAAAGTATGCTGATATTTTACAGCCACTCCTGCTTGCAATACAAATGGCATAATTACATGTTTCTGGCTGGAGGGGGTCCAGTGCTTTCCGTTCATTTTTTAAATGCAAATCCTATTAAGCATTTTATCCTAAAATGGCTAATGCAAAAAGGGCAGTCTTAGAATAAGATGGACAATATTCCCCACAAAAATAAATACCAGGGAAGGAATGAAACCTGAATTAAAGTAGCATACTGGAAGCTGAACTGATTATTTATTGAAATATTTTAACATAGTGTAATCGATAACTGCCAAAATCAGATGGACAATAATATTCTGTGTATCATTGTAAGATGAATGCGTGACTTCATAAATAACAAATAAAGACTAACTAAAGCATCTTAGACACAAAAATAACCTAGAAGTTCATAATAGCTTTGAAAGGACCTATTCAAATATACTCAAACCAGCTCCTGCCACCTAAGACTTCAGTTTCATCACGCTAGGCCAGACTGTGAATCTTTTACTCACAATGGCAAGCAGTAATTCACATGCAGGTCCACAGTGACTCCTGTGAGTAACTGCTCACCAGTCTGAGTAACTTGTTTACAGCCTGGCCCGGGGCAGAAGACTGTGGCCATTCAGAAGCTACCAACAGCAGCTAAGATAGAAACTAGGTCCTTCTAGTCCCAAAGCACAGACCCTTACTACTTAACTGAAAGCAGACTCTTCAGTAGCTGTTATCCCTATGGGGCATATAACAAATGGTGTAGAATATCTGATTCCATTCTTCAGAGGTTAGTGCTACATATAAATTAGCCCAGTGGTTCTCAACCAGGGGTACTCAGAGGTCTTCCAGAAGGTACAGCAACTCATCTAGATATTTGCTTAGTTTTACAACAGGCTACATAAAAAGCACTAGCAAAATCAATACAAACTAAATTTCATGTAGACAATGACTTGTTTATATTACTCTATGAACTATACACTGAAATGTAAGTACAATATTTATATTCTAATTGATTTATTTTATAATTATTTGGTAAAAATGAGAAAATAAGCGATTTAAGTAATAGCGGGCTGTGACATTTGTATTTTTGTCTGATTTTGTAAGCAAGTAGGTTTTAAGTGAGGTGAGACTTGGGGGTACACAAGACAAATCAGATTTCTGGGAGGAGTACCATAGTCTGGAAAGATTGAGAGCCACTGAATTAGCCAACTCATTACACAACAACAGAAGAGAAATTGACTATGTTTCAACTATGAGACAATCCATACTTGGAAAATGTCTGAGTTTGGTGGACACTGGATGGGAATTTGGGAAATTTCATATCAACGGGGAGTTTGTACTTGAAGCAAGAGCAGGCTCAGGTTTTGACTAATTACTGTTCGCCTACCTAAGTTCCAGTTTCCATTGAATAAGTTGTTAATCACTGTATATCTTAAAGTGTTGTGGAACGTTATTCTGCACTATCACATTTCACTCTAGAGGCTGCTGCATTTCAGTGGTAGACAGTCATCTCTTTGTGGACCATTTGTAAACATTGTTATGCACTTTTAGATCCTTCGGGGCAAAAGATAACTGACGTGCAAGCTATTAATATTTACTTAGGCTGCAGACACATACATGACATGAATTTGGTGGTCTCATTTCAGGTTCCAGTGAGCAAGTGTCCACATCACAAAACCCACCACCAACATTGCTAATTTATTGTCAGTCTCAGTATAGAGGCCAAAGACTGAATGACCACACAGGGAGTGAGATATCCTCTTAGTCCTAAAAGTGGTCCCTGCAAGTAAGGGATGAAACATATCTGTAGGAGAGCATGGAGAAGCCTGCATTGCTGCTGGCTATAGTGAAGAGTTCAGATTCCATAGTTGTGAATCCAGCACTTTTCAGGTTCTCTCTGACCATGGAGCCACTTTCCTAGCATTCATTCACATGTGCATCTGGCAGAGTTCCACTGGGCAGCACCCATTGACATCCTTGATCTCTTGAGCAGTAGGCATTGGCCAATATCCCTTACTTGTTCTTTCCTATTATACCTTTTACCTAATACTTTGTACCTGACTCTGCCCTTTAGATTGACCCCAAGAAATGAGTTGATCTCAGCTTCTTTTTGGCTCCTTCCCTTTTCTGAGGGGTCAGCTACTTGCTTTCTGTGGGTGGGCCTTTTTCAAGAACCTCTTTCCCTATGCAGGATGTCATGTAGGCTAGCACTTCACATGAACAACAGAATATTAATAGACCAAATTCTGACATCTTCACACCATTTCTACCTTAAGCAAACATTGACCTTAATAGCAGTGTGCTTACGGAAGGACTGAGGGCTAAATGGTACCCCTACACACATATAACCTCCACAACGCCAGGAAAGTCCACCAAGGTCTCTTCATGTAGTTTCTTCTGCCAAGAGAATAGCATTTGTCCTGTTGTGGTAGCAATTTGGGCCACAAGCTTCATGCATTCCCTGAGAGGTGTGGAGGGCACAGGACCACTGAATGGGCTCTGAACCCTAATAGCACTGCCCCTGCTTTTCAGCAATGTGGTCATGCTACCAGTCTCCCCAGCTGGTGACTGGCATGAGATCCCCTTTAAAAAGTATAGGGTTTCTGATCTGTATTAAATCTTCAGCTTTAGTTGCATTAACTTTCCTCTGCATTGTCTGCTGGACTCACAGGAGGGGTGATACCTGTCCCTCACAACTCCACACCAGCACAATCACTCCTCCTTTGGCCTGCCCACCTCTTCCCTACTCATAGTTCCCTAGACCCACGTAGAGCCCTCCATGGCATCCCGGATACGGGGGATGGCTCTGACTCACCCCTCTGCCTACCCTTTCTATCATAGGGCTGGTGTTAGCCCCATTTAAAAGAAATCTGCAGTAGGGAAGGGGAGCTTCTGAAGCTTAGGCTATATGTGTAGCCAAAAGGAACAATCTGGCCCTGCATAATAACCTCCGGATTTGGCCAGTCATTACCGAGGACCCATCGTTATGGTACCAACAAATTTGTATCTGCAAATTTGCTGTGGTTTTCGAGTTCTCCAGAAATCACAGCTGTCGTTTTTCAGTCATTAGTGCTTTTAAACATTTGAAGTTCTTAAGAGATTGAGGAAAGTCACAAATAACATGTATCCTCTCTACTAAGTAGATTTTAAGGCTCTTTCAAGTTTAAAAGCAATATGTTATTTTCAGGATTTGTGGATTTCTTGAAAGAAAGCTGCAAAATTAGCCCAACAAATCCTTAATCCATATGGTGCAAATGTTACATTGCTACTTAAAAAGCCCAACAATCTGTAAATTAATAATCTCCCACTGTTTGTAGAATGGGGAAACAAGCTGAGGCCAGGTTCTGATCTCAGTTACACTAGTATAAATTTGGAATAGCTCCACCAATTTCAGCATTAACTACTTGAGATTTACTCTAATTTAACTGAGATTAAAATCCTAGGACCCAGATTTTTAAACAGTTATTTCTTTAGGCATTGCTACACTCAGGATTTTGACACCTAACTGATTAAGGAGTCTAAATCTCTTTTTCAAAAGGGATTTAGGCATGCAGAAACCAAGATCCTATTCACAGATATGGAATTTTAGGCTTCTAAATGCCTAATTCCCTTATGAAAATGAAATTTAGGTTCCCAACTCATTTAGGTGTTGCAACAGCGAGCACAGAAATGTCTAAATACTTCAGACAATTTCTCCATCCACAAACTTTATAAGTGTACTCTCTATGCCATTACCTAAAACATTGATGAAGATATTGAACAGCACCAGACCCAGAACTGATTCCCGAGGGACCCTACTCATTATGCCTTTCCCGCATGACTGTGAACAACTGATAACTACTCTCTGTGAATGGTTTTCCAGCCAGTTATGCACCCACTTCATAGTAGCTCCATCTAGGTTGCATCTCCCTAGTTTATAAGTCTTCCATTAAACTAACGAGATGTGAGATAAAATCACCAACGTCATCTGAACTAAAGATAGTACTTCTGATTCAGATCTTATTTACACCAGTATAAATCAGGAGTGAGTTCACCGAAGTCATTGGAGTCACACTGATATAAGATCCAAAGCAAAGTCAGTGGGTTCTGCAAAGAATAGGCCCTGTGATATTAGATTAACAAGGAAGCAAATATACTAGTATGAGACTCAACCCTGCATTCCCATCACACCCAGGACTGCAATGGTGTGCCTGAGGAATACAGGGATCAGGCCCATGATCAAACCCCTACTAATGGGCAGATTGCAAGCCCTTTGGGGCAGGACTGTCATGTATTATATATGTTTGTAGAGCACTTGCACAGTGGAGTCCAACCCGGTCATGGCCTTTGGTGGTACCATAATCTAAATCTTTAATATTATGATTGGCAACAAGAGAGAAATTCTGGTGTTTAAAATTCTCACATCTGAGGAGTGCTAATGGGTTGTCAAGGCCATATTCACCTATCTCATGCAAGTGCAGGACTGTGGATGGAAACTGTGGGGGCACGGACAAGAACAGAATTTGCCCTAAAATGTAAATCTCCTTTTTTTAAAAAAAAATCTTACCCTCATAAGGCTGGAGGGTGGCTTTAAATTATTGCCCACTCTGGGGCAGGGCAGGGAGGAGGGACAGTGCAGGCATAGCCACTCTCAGGATGTGCTTCAGGAGCACAAACCAGGGTGTCATCTGCTACATCCTTTTACAGGCTGCAATATGCGGTTCTCCCGGGGTTACCAACTCTTGTGATTGTCTCATAAGCCTCATGATACATTGGTGTTTCTCTTAAAGCCCTGGCTTCTGAGTCATGTGCATCTAGGGAAATCTCAGCTTTTGTTTTTAAGCCCCCGAGTTGTAGATAAAAAGCTTAAAAATGTGACCTAAGAGCAGCCTAAAGTCTCAGAAACCAGAAGGCAAAGAAAAAGAACTGAAACATTGGTTATTTAGTTTTAAATCTCATGATTTTTAAGCCAGTGTCATGCTTTTGGGGGGCCTGCCTCATGATTCTTGAATGTCTGCAGCTGATAATACAGCATTCTCCCACTGCCTTCTGCTCCTTGGCCCCCTGAGTCCTTGTGCGGACGTGCCTTGGTCCTTTGTGCAGCCACTGAAATTAGGAAGACTCCATTTGACTCCAGTGGGCTTTGAATCAGATTCCAAAAGCATAAGGATGAGGGAAACACAGCCTAGATGGAGCTACTGTAAGAAGGGTGAATAACTGTTTAGAAATCCGCTCCCAGAGAGTACCTATCAGTTATTCACAGTTATGCTAGAAAGGCATAACGAGTAGGATCCCACAGGGATCAGTTCTGGGTCCAGTTCTGTTCAATGTCTTCATCGGTGATTTAGATAAAGACATAGAGAGTACACTTATAAAGTTTGTGGATGATACCAAGCTGGGAGGGTTTGCAAGTGCTTTGGAGAAGAGGATTAAAATTCAAAATGATCTGGTCGAACCGGAGAAATGGTCTAAAATAAATAGGATGAAATTCAACAAGGATAAATGCAAAGTTCTCCATTTAGGAAGGAACAATCAGTTGCACACATACAAAATGGGAACTGACTGCCAAAGAAGGAGTGAAAAGAGATCTGGGATCATAGTGGATCACAATCTAAATATGAGTCAATAGTGTAACACTGTTGCTAAAAAAGTGAACAGCGTTCTGGGATGTATTAGAAGGAGTGTTGTAAGGAAGACACCAGAAGTAATTCTTCTGCTATGCGCTGATTAGGCCTCAGCTGGAGTACTGTGTCCAGTTTGCATGACCCATTTCAGGAAAGAGGTGGACAAATTGCGGCAAGTCAAGAGAAGAGCAACAAAAATGATTGAAGGCCAAGAACACATGACCTATGAGGGAAGATTGTTTAGTCTGGAGAAGAGACAGTTTTCAGATACATAAAAGATTGTGGCGATGTGGAGAGAAAAACATTGTTCTCATTAGTGTCTGAGCATAGGACAAGAAGCAATGGGCTTAAATTGCAGCAAGGGAGGTTTCGGTTGCACATCAGGAAAAACTTCCAAACTGTTTGGATAATTAAGCACTGGAACAAATTGCCTAGGGAGTTTGTGGCATTTCCCTCATTGGAGAATTTTAAGAACAAGTTGGACAAACACCTATCAGGAATGTTCTAGTTATTACATAGTCCTGCCTTGAGCCCAGGGGACTGGACTAGCTGATCTCATGAGGTGACTTCCAGTCCTACACTTCTATGATTCTAGGGTTGTGGATGGCCCCCAAGAAGGCTAGAGGGGACAGTTGTTTAAGTCCTCCTCACATTGCACAATAGGGTAGGGCTAAGCAGAGCCTGGCCTTCAATGTCATTGTAGCTAAAAGCCTGACCCTTCAATTGCTCTGCTTCTTTAGAAGGCTAAATATGGAGCTAGGTGCTTAGCTTTAGGAACTTGCACATGAAAATGTGGGCCCTAAAGGACATAGAACCACGAGGTTAAGCAGTGAGGGTTTATAAAGGAGAAAATTTTACCTATCAAGCCTGCTTCCAAAAACAGTGGAAAGGGGACTGCAGTAGAACTATTACATTAGGAATAGACTGGCATGGAGAGAGCTGGATGTTTGTTGAGTTAGGGAATGTCTAAACTGCAATTAGACACCCACAACTGGCCTTTGCCACCAGCTGACTTGGGCTAAAGGGCTGTCTCTTTGCAGTGTAGACATTCGGGCTCAGGCTGCAGTCCAAGCTCTGGGACTCTCAGGGTCTTAGAGCCTGGGATCCAGCCCAAGCCTGAATGTCTACACTGCAATTACACAGCCTGTTAGCCCAAATCAGCTGGCACAGGCCAGCCACAGGTATCCAACTGCAGTGTAAACATATCTTTAAGGAGCCATGCACTGTGCATCTGTGTGAGATCAGTGATTCAAAATACCCACAGAGGCCATTCAGAAGGGCAGCAAATGCTGTTTCAGTCCACAGATGAGAATATAAGCCAGGACGGCTATGTCATAGCCCCACAAGCTGTCCATATTGGGGTTTGGACCACTCAGGCTTTGTGCGGGAAGGGGAATTTCAGCCTCAAGATGGTTGTATGTTGTGTTTGACAGTTCTTCACGTTGTGTCTGCCCCATTAAAAATCTATGCCAGGGACAAAACCTTCTCACCAGGGATAGTTAAAAGTATCTTCCTTTTGTATGCACAAAGGAATCTAAATCCAGCACATTAAGAAAGGCATCAAAGAGTCACTGCTGCTTCATGTAGGCACAACTCACTCAGTTCTGAGTCTCCCACTTCCTAGTGCAGAGATAAGCCATGCAAAGAGTTCATTTTGACCTTTTACCCCACAAGAATTTCTACTGAAATGTGTGATGCACTAGGAAGATAGATTCAGAAATCAATATATCAAGATTTAACAAGCAAGCATGCATACTGGATAAGACCCAAATGTTTTACTATGAAAAAAAAGTTTTATTTTCTTATAACATATTTTCTTTATGTGTTTGTGCTCAAAAAATGTGTTATTTTTCTCCTTCTGATTTCTATGAGATGGACAAACAAAATGTGATACAGACAATTTCTCCCCACCCTCCAATCTTGAAAACTCTTCTCTGCTCAACAATTTCCAAAAGCCTGTCTCTGGAATTAGAACCAGGATCCAAAATGATTTGCCTATCAAGTTGCAAGCTTTATTGCCACATATTTCAGTCTAAACATCAAGGCTACTTAGAAATATGGGCCCAAGTGACAAAGTTCAGATCCAAATCCAAACATCCTCAGACTTTGGTAAGGGAGGTTTGGGTAAAAACATCTGTAGGACCACAAGCTAAGACTACAGTGTAGCTATATCAGTATATATAATTACACACTTCAGCTGATGAGAGCTACTAGGAAGAAGGTGGGATTAATGGTTGTGCTACCATCCTTTCCAAAGACACTCTTAAGGCTTGAGCCTTCCTGTAGATCTGGGCATTACACCACCTTGTAAAATGTGCTACTACAGATAAACATTCACAAACAGAAGCTGCCCATTTAAGAAACACAGCTAGTGACACCCATGCTAATGTGCAGGATTAGATTCTACAGCAACAGACATTTTGCAAAAGTCAGATAGCTAGAAATTATCTCTTTCAAAATTTGGGTGACTCTCCAATGGTACAGAATTCAGATTCAGTTTACATAAGTACCACCAATCCTGGCCAGAGGGTTTGGACCACAAGATCAATATAGTAGTTCAGCTTGTGACTGGACATCCTCCAAACCAACCTGCTGTAGTGGTCACCTATTTAGAATCTTCATGATGCTCACTCCACAATGCGTAGATGATGCAGTGGCACCACTGTATAGTTACTTTGCCTATAGCTCAGACCCTGCAACGCCCACACAAGGGTCCTTGTACTGGCACTCCACATGAAGGTGAAGTTCACTCGGTCTGCTCAAATAAAATGATATAGTATGTATAAGATTCTTGATAACACTTCATAATGTGATCACTCTCGGCAGGGCCTCGGCTGACTACATTAAAGCCTCTCCATTCAATTCTGAAGTTCTCTAGCACAAGTGCCTTCTTCAAATGGAGAGTTAATTTTGAAAACTAATTCTTCAGTTTGATTACGAAAAATGAATATCTGAATAAGAGAGGTTGGGTCGTTTTCTTGTGTACAAGTGTCTCCTTGCGAATATCAATCAGTGCCATTTTGGGGCACTGTCTTTAATTAAATTACCATGAAAGTGGACTGAAAAGGAGTAGATTACTAGTACCATAAGTGAAATCCTGGAGTCATTGATGCCAATGGGAATTTGACCCCCATCACCATTTTTTTCGGCTGAAAAATCAAACCAGTTAATTATTTTACTATTGCTCTTCTTGTCATCAAGTAGTTTAGATCAAAATATGTGTACTCTATTTAAAATGTACTATAAAATCATATGTAAATGATTTTTGGGGTATGCATGTAAACATTCTCCTACATCCTCCTGTCAGTGCTGAATTGTCAAAGAGTGCAGCTTCTACTAGCATACAGGAGCTACAGGAAGCGTGTCAGTGTGCAAGACACCTGAATCTGTCAAAGCTGAGTGAAAGGCAACAAAAAGTAAACAGCATCAATGGTAAAATACTGTTCTTAAAATCATTATTAGAAAGAGATATAAAATAGACAGATATATTTATCTCCCCCCTATATTTTTAGTAATATGAATATTACTATTTGAACCTGAGTTTTGAAAGAGACACTATTAGCATGAAATGTCATCTACTTCAGAATATGAATCAAGTCATTTCAAGATCTATTCTCCTCTCCACCCTCAAGTTCCTCTGCCAGATTTGTTTTATACAATGCCATTGTCCTATTTTAAAAGTGTGTTTTCTTCTTCTCTGTCATGTGAAAGAACCACAGAAATATTATGGGAAACTGACTAGCTAAAAGACTCGGGGGTTGATTACCAAGTTCTGTGGTCTTAATCTACCAAAGCAGCGAAACATGCTTAACTTTAAGCATGTGAGTAGTTCCATTTAGTTAATTAGGACTATTCACATGTTTAAACTTAAGCAGGGGCTTAACTGCTTTATGGAGTAAGGCCAGACCACTTGACACTTTGCAGAACTGAGCCCCATAAATTGAAACAGTTGAACTGGCCATTCACAAAGTGAGGTCAAACACAGAAGACAGAGAAAATGAAAATGAAATATTTTCTCTCTAATCATTTTTAGTTAAATAATCTAAGTAACTTGTAATTACATTAGTTAAAAAATATTCAGACAGAATATGTTTTAAAGCTGTGTCCCTTTAAATAGTTAAGCATACAACTGCATGTGAAAAATGTGCACATAATTTGCACATGCAGGTCATTGGTTGTACAAATTGGCAATTCTGACAGTACACAGGCATGGTGTCAATAACTGTATGTCAGATTGGTCATGCAATTTTCTGGCTAACGTTTAAAACCTAAACCTTTGATATACATTCACCTTAGACATATTTTCCTGTCCTTAGAATTTTTGTAGGCCCAAACAGTTTAAGTTCCTAAATAAAGTTATCATAGATTATTTTTCAACTATATAGGATACTGATGGAGTTGAGATATTCATGAAATGAAGGATTAGTACAGAGGTTAGTGCAGTAAGAAATTCTGCAACTGTCTTCACAAGACTCTGACAAAATATCTAAGGGTATGTCTACACTTAAACTGTAGAATGGCAACACGACATATTCTGACTGGAGGGGTTCTCCCATTGATTGGCATAGGTAATCCACCTCTCTGAAAAGTAGTAGCTAGGTCAGTGGAATAATTCTTCTATCCACCTAGTGCTCTCTACACTGGGGTTTAAGTCAGCATAGTTACATCTCTCAAGGATCAAATCCCTGAGATAGGGGCACTGGAACAGGGGGGCCAGGAGGCCATAACGCCATCACTATTTACTGTCTGTAAGGAGGAGTGATGAAGGGAGGGGGCAGAGAGGAGTGAGTCGGGGGGTGGGAGCTTTGGGGGAAGAGGTGGTCCAGGGTGGAGCCTCTGGGAAAGGGGCAGTGCGAGGGCTGGGATTTGGGAAGAAGGGGTGGCACAGGGATATAGGGCCACAGTTCAGGTGCCGGTGGCCCCCCCACTTTTAGGGAGTTTCCGTTGCTCCTGTCCTGAGACATATAGCTATGCTGACGTAAGTTCCCAGTGTAGACGAACCCTCAGTCTAGAACACTCATATCCCAGGCAACCAAAGTTATGTAGCTTTGCCTAATAAGAAAATGTTCAATACCATGAAATTTATATTCATTTCTACCTCATGCCCTTTATATAATTTGAACCCACATCTCCAGAGGTGTCTTGTCCAGAACCTCAGGTATGGCCATTTAGCAGAGCCTGGAGGTCAGTTTGTAGGGTACCTTTGCAGCCTTTTCATCCTCAGGCCAACAGACACTGGGCCAGTTGCAGGAAGAAACTTAGAGCCATCTTAGAGCTGTCTGAAGTCAGACCAGCTGTGATGGCAGCTACGGATCAAGGGTGTTCCAGACATGCTCCCCAGCCATGTCCACTACACCACAATTGGGTGGAGATCCAGCTCTACCATACCAGAGAACTATAGAAGGAGAATCCTCAGCTGGATGCTTAAGCTAGCTTTCCATCTGTTTCGCTCGACTGGAGCACACAATGTAGACTTAACAGGCTACAGGATCTGGCCCCTCTAAATCCAGTTTCCAACATCCACACAGCTTGATTTGGCATCTTAGTGAAAGGAAATACTCTCAGTCTGAATTTCTCATAAACATGATTGAAGCAGCTTCATGTGGCTCTCGTGGATTCCCAACACAGAAAATAGCTCCTTGAAATTAGTGGGTCCCAAAAGAGGAAAAACATTTTCTTTGCTCTTCCTGTTATGGAAAAGGTTTTGCCTGAGATGCAAGAGAAACTCTGAAGGTTATAGGGTAGCCAACATAGAATTTGTAGCTTACCCTCATTTAACTAGCATAGATACCTACTTTATTGCATGCAACAGAAATGTTTAGAACAATGGATCTCAGATTCCTTAATATTGTAAACCACCTCAAAAAGAAAAAGTCCTCTTGCACACATTACCTTCCCAAACTATTAACCCCTAGCCTGCACCCCAAGCTGATATAGGTAACAGGATAGCATGGATCTTGCAGGCACCTAATCACAGCAGCTCCTCCAAAATCAGCATGGATCTTGGGAACCAGTGATCCCTACATATTTCACTGGGAGTAGAGAGGGTTTGCAATCACCCTGCAATAGAAAAATCAATAAAGAAATTCCTTTTCCAAGCCTATGTGTGGGGGACACACATATGATGTTGAACATGGAGTGAAATCCAGGCCCACTGAAGTCAATGGAGATTTTGCCCTATGGAATCACCCGCTGGAGCACAGCTTCCACTGGTGTAAATTGTCCTACTGACTTTCAGTGGAGCTATGACAGGTTACATTGTCCTCAGCTGAGTACCTGACCCAGATCTTTAAGACCGATCCTGAAGTTAGATCTCCTCACCAATGTTGACCTCCATTGGAGATGGATCCAGTTAGCGGAATGGGGCCTAAAACTAGATTGGACAAAGCACTAATAAATATATTGTAGCAAACAGTTCTATATTGGCACAGGGCTGCATTAAATAGCACCTAATAGGTCTTTTCCATCTCTAACTTCTGTAATTCAGTCACTTTCATTTCTCCAGCAATAACTAGGGAACTAAAGAGCCCCAAAAGACCCCACTTTTTAGCTAATATCCAAATGGTCTTTGTAAGCATAGAAACAACGTAGAGAGATATAAAAATAGGTCTAAATTAGCATAGTACTAAATTGGCTTACTGTAACAGTTCTTTGAAGTCTAGCATACTGACTGATTCCCCAAAGGAAGTTGAGCACTCTGAAAACAATTAAAAAAAAAAAGAGTACTGTTGTTAAATTAAGCAGTGAGAGTCTTGGAATAGTCTAGGGACTAAATAAGCCATTGAATCACTTAATAACTATTCTTCCTCAACATAGGACACAGCAAGTGCCAACCAGAGTCCTCCAAACTGAGACAAGACTGATTGAAAAAAAAAAGAAAAGAAAAAAAGAATAAATGAAAATTACTTTTGGAATATAATAGGAGATAACAAGGCACCAGAACTTGTTATCTCCAAAACTGTCAGTAGTCACTGTAGCTAACCATGTATTTTAAAATTGATCCTAATGTAAAAGTACTGTGCAATTTAAGAAATAAACATAATAATCCCTGCCATTTTACATAATAAATAATTTTTAACTATGCCTCATTTGTATAAAGCATTGTATTAAAGCAATTTTGGGTGGTGCAAAAATCAAAATGTTTGTTTCCTAAAGATGTTATTGTGATACAGAAGAATATATTTTAAGGGGGGTTGTTAAAACATATTTAATGTGCAATACTGAGTAAACATAATTATATCCTGAATCTGTACATACCACACAAAGAAAGAACTTCTGTATATTAAACAGTAAATATATTACATTGTGAAATGTATACTGTGTGGTATTTAAACCACAGTCAAATGCATATATTGTGCATTGACAAAGTGTTATTATTGCTATTTTATTAATAGTATTATGGTAACACCTAAGATTACCATTGTGCTTCGGAGACAGAAAAAGTAACTGTACCTGCCTCAAAGATCTTATCAGCTAAATAGACAAAACAAAGAAAGATGGGGGAAAGAAGTAATATTATCCCCATTTTACATAAGGGGAAGTGAGGCACATACAGTTTAGCCCCTAAATTAAAATTCCATTTTCTTTGTTGGGTTCTGGATCAGGCCCGCAGTCACTTGTCCAAGGTCACAAATGACATTGCTAGTGCTTGTTGTTTTAAAAACCCACAAAAACCCAAAGAAGCAAAAACCCCAGCACAACTATACAATAACAAAACCTCCACAGAATTCAAAAAGAGGAAGCAAAACATAAAAAGTCAAATAACTTTATTTTATATGCTTTTCTGCTTGATACTAAGTGTCCCTCTCCTGGGTAGAAAGTGGAAATATAGGGGATTTTAAATGCTTTCTCCTCTCAAAAGAAAAAAAATGTCTCCTAAGCAATCAAGCCTAACTGTGAAAATTAAAAATATCTCTTCCATATGTTCAAGTCTCCAAGTAAAGTAATATTAAGTATGTATAAGAAAGTTCAGCTAGGAACAGCAAATGATTAAAACAAAGTCCCTGGGGTTGAAACGCAACAGGAGTGGACATAGATAAAGTGCCAGGGAAAGGAGATGAAATACAAACAGGATGTGCTGTGGTGTCCAAATGAGACACATTACCTTAAAAAAGGTTGCATCATTAACCACTCCATCAACCAGATCTGCTAGGGCTGCAGTGGACTTTCCATTGCCAAGACCAAGTTCACTGGCAGCAGAGTCCTTGGAGAATGTGAGGATTTTAGTGCTACTGCCTAGCGTGCTTTCTATTTCTCATCTTAATCCTTTCAAACGCTTGAGAGGAAAAGTTTACAGTTCTTACTTTAAAAGGAAAAAACTGCTACATTATAGCACTTTATATCAAACATTTGGAGGTGGGCCCCTTGTGGTACAAGTCCTATTAAAGGACACCCCAAAGAAAGTCAGATATTTCTCGAGAACAGAAGTGGCAGAGAGTGTTAAATTCTATGAAGAACCAGCAACAACCAGTGGATACAGACTAACACGGCTACCCCTCCGCTACTTGACACCATGCAAGGCACTGAATTTAGCTGCGGTAAGTGGAAATCCATCAGCCGCATCAAAAAACTTGCACAGATACAGACAGACATCTTCCTCTCCAAGTGCAAACAGAGGCCATCATACCAAATGGACTGGAGGTAAAAAAATCTGTTAGTCTTTTAGGTGCCACCAGACTCCTCGTTGTTTCAGCAACAACTTGTGCACTGATGTGCAGCTTTTGTCATTGGTACTTGTCTGGCCATTCTTTCCTATCCTTATTATTCCTTCTGCATGCTACCTCTCTAGCTTAGGCTTTTGTCTTTCAAAGTATCACTGTCATGGGGTAGGTACATCCCATCACAGGTGTCAAGTCATGGACAGTCAAAAACAAGGTATGTGCTGGCAGCGATTAGAGTCTATACTGGTGACCCTGACTATAAGCTATAGACTATTATGGTCTAGTGGTCAGAGTTCGTTGGACTGCCTAACTTCTCAGGGCAGCGTGGCATGATGGCCCAAGTCAATAGATGGCCCTTCCTTACAGGGCTCGCGTTGGCCTATTGGCCAGAGTCACTAAAGTTGTCCCATCCCCTTATAGGGCTGTGTGGCCCATTGACCTCATTCCATAAAGTTGCCCACCTGCATGGGGCTGTGTGGCCTATTGACCCATCAGGGAAGTGAGGACACCATCTAAGGGTGTGTGGCATCCAGGATGGAGGACTTGGGCCCTCCCTGCTCCTCTGAGTCCCAGACAGGGCCCTGGCAATGGTGAGGCTGCTCACCGTTGAGACAGCAAGGATCCTCCCGAAATATGCTGACCTGTTCCTAGGCTCTACAACCAGACACTCTCTAAGTCCCCTGGGCTGTGTCCTACCCTGTTTTCCACTGTTATGATCCACAGTTCCCCTGAGTCTTTGGGAGTCCTTGGCCAGTGCAACTCCTGATGGCTTGGTCCCCTTTGTGAGTTCCACAGGCAGCCTGGGATCCATTTCAGGCTTAGCACGTCTTGGCTCTGCGGTCAGGGCCTGTAGCAGCTCCCAGGAGAGAGCTTGCAATCTGCGTCCTTCTCCTTCAACGGACTGAGCTGGGCTGCTTCCCTCTATAGCCTGTCTCCAAACTGAGCACTCACTTATACTTAAAAAAGGAAAAAGGTGATCTGGGAAACTACAGGCCTGTTAATTTTACCTCAGTTGTATGCATCATCTTGAACAACATTTCGAAAAGAGAGTAGTTAAGGATATAGAGACAAATGGTAACTGGGATAAAATACAATATGGTTTTTACAAAAGGCAGGTTGTGCCAGACCAATTTGATCGCTTTTTTTAGACGATTTCTGCATTTCCTTAGCCTAGAAAATCAGTTGATCTAATCTATCTGGATGTCAGTAAAGTGTTTGATACAGTTCCATATGGAACATTATGAGTTAGCTTTGAGAAGATGGGGATTAATGCCAGAATCTAAAAGTATGTAAGGAACTCGTTAATGGGGAGACTGCAACAGATCATGCTGAAAGGTGACCTGTCTGGCTGGAGGAAGGTTACTAGTGAAGTTCCTTGAGGATCAGTCATTTTTCATTAATGAACTGAGTGCAAAAAGTGATGTGTGCTAATAAAATTTTCAGATGACACAAAGTTGGGAAGTATTCCCAATACAGAGATGGACCAGAATATAATTTGAGAAAATTTATTTTACCTTGAAAATTAGATTAATAGATATGGGATAAAATTTAATAGTGTACGGTCATTTACTTAGGGACTTACTATGTTATTTTTTGCTATAAACTGGGGAGTATCATTTGGAAATGACAGAGGAAAAGAAAGTCCTGGGTATAACTATTGATCACAGGATGAACATGAGCTGCCAGTATGATGCACCCATGAAGAAAGGCCACTGTTATCCTAGGATGCACTAGGAGATGTATTTCCAGTACAGATAAGGAAGTATTATTACCTTTGTAAAAGACACTCGTCAGATTTCATCTGGAATATTGTGTGCAGTTCTGGTCTCCCATATTTAAGAAAGATGACTTCAAACTGGGACAGGAGCAGAGAAGGGCTACAAGATGATTCAGAGGAGTGGAGAACCTACCTTATAAAGAGAGATTTAAGGAGCTTGGCTTGTTTAGCCTAACAATGAAGGGTCAGGGGAAGATATGATTGCTCTCTACAAACATATCAGAGGGATGAACACCAAGGATAGATGGGAGTTATTTAAGTTAAGGGCCAAAATTGTCACAAGAGCAAAGGGAAATAAACTGGATCACAGGCGTCAGCTTTCAACTTTCCCCTGGAGTGCTCAACTCCCGGTCAGCCACAGGCTCCGCCCCCATTCCATACCTTCCCTCAAACCCCTACCCTGCCCTGCTTCTTCCTGCCCCTGCTCCTCCCCACCCTGCCTCTTCCCTCCCAGTTCTGCCCCCACCCACAAATGCACCCTGTCCCTGCTTTTCCCCCTCCCTCCCAGCACCTCCTGCATGCTGAGGGACAGCTGGGGGGGATGGGGAGGTGGCTGCCAGTGAGTGCTAAGCACCTGCTAATTTTTTCTGCCCTAGAGCACATACATAAAGGGTACATTTTCAAGAGGCACTTTCTTATGAGCCCTGCTGCGATATGCCCTATCAGTAACATGACGCCAAAGGCCACTTGCTGAGACAAAAAATATGAAAATGGAGTGGACATGTCTAGTAACAGCAATCAAAACACAGGTAAAGCTGAGATGGGGTGGAGACTCCATGACAGGTTTCAGACAAGATTTCACAATATAATATCTTGTTCGTGCATTGCTGTATGTTGTAAAGAGATCCAAAGCCCATTGATAACATAGGGAGTTTTTTCCAACAAATTAACTGGTCTTTGAATCAGGTCCATGGTGAATTACGTCCATGGTGATGGGAACTTAGCTTAGTTAGATGGAGGTATGTATTTTTTCAGTGTATAACATTTATCCTTGTAAAAGGTGTGAATTTTTCATATAGTTATTCGCAGTGTTGTAGCTGTGTTGATCACAGGTTATGAGAACGACAAGGTGAGTGAGGTACATAAAAAGTATTATCTCACCCACCTTGTCACATTCCTGGGCCACACTTCTCTTCTTGAAAGAACATATGCATGGGGCTCAAAAAATACTATAATCAGAGCGGCATGAACTCAGGATGCTATTTCAAATGGGAAAGCTCTGTAGAATTTAATAGAAAATTATAACTAGTCTGTAGGTTGCTTTTTTGTTTAAAAAAATCTCCTTTAAAGAATTCTATTTCTGCTATAGGATGAGTCAAAACTCCTATGGAAAGGATGTCATTCTTAAGTAAATCTGTGTGTTTTTAGAATAGTATCCATAGAGCCCTATCAGTTTCATTCTGTACATTCTCTGGGACTTCCTCATGAGGTAGATCCATACTAGAGTTGGATGAACTGGTTCAGAGAGGAGGGGGAGGGGGAAAAGCACTCCATGATCTTTCTTCCCTTTCTAGAGGAACTAAAAATGAACCTTTGCACTTTTTTATTATAATTTTGTTCTCTTACAGTGAACAAGTAATTGGCCACGAAAAGTTCAAATCCATTAGATAAAAAACTCAATTTTAGATATTTTCCCTCAATCCAGCCAGGTCCTATTCATTATCTTGGCATTGTGCTGCACCCCTCTGCCAAGCAGCTTACTCAAAGATGCCCCCAGCCTCTTTATTTGGCATTTGGTGTGACAGGTAAATCTGCTACACATACAAAATATCAAAGGGCAGTTCCGTTTTACAAAAACTCAAGTCATTTTTTTTTTTTTGCATTATCTTTAAATTCCCCATCTTGAACTCTGTGTATGGCCAGATTCTCTAATGTAACCATTACAGAAAAGAGTCTCTCCTCCTAATCTGGCACTAAAAGCCAGGGAGGGGGAGTCAGAAATCTTGGGTTCTATTGCTGACTCTGACTTGCTTTTGGATTTTAGGCAAGTCCTATTTCCTCTGTGTCCTTCACCTTACCCCACTGCTAAATATGTGCCATATTTATTCATCTCTCAGGGATATTGCAAAGCTTTTTATTTTTTAATAAAGATTTGTACACCAAGAGCCTCAGATAAAATAAGTTATACTTTGCAGTTACTTCTTACCTTACTCACTTAACAGCAAATTTAAAAATTGCTCCAGAGCTTCGGCTGTAGATTAAAAATATTTGTCCATGTTTTCCCACACAAGAGCCTTCTCCTAAGGTTCTTCAGTATAAGGATCTTGTAGCAAAGCACCAATTTGCCTTGACGTCTGTTACGAATTTGTTCTTTGCAGCAAGCGAAATATTTGTTTCCTACAACCCAATCTGCCAGGACAGCAGAACGGCACTGTTTCACTCTTTACAGATTGACTTCTGTTGCAATGCTGGTTTCCAAAAGAAAAGCCAAAGAGGGACATCTAGTGGCTACCTAACATCAGCAGTAGACACAAAAATAACCATTTAGGTAACCAAGGGGAGAAAAATTGTTGTACCTATGGAACCGTGAGCAAGAAGAACTTCATTTGTCTCTAATAATAATAAGAAGAAGAAGGAGGAGGCATGGAATTGCTGTAAGTTGTTTAAAAACATCTGCTTATTTTATTATTTTCTAATGGACACATCAAGAGCCTGTGGGAAGTGGTTTGAAATTAGAACACTATGCCTTACTGCCAAAGGTGATGGCCCATAAAAAGTGAGCCAGTCTAATGAATTTTTTAAAAAATCATACAAGACAAAGAGGAGAGCTAGTGAAAAAAGATTAAATCTGGATAAAAGCAGACAAAATGGACAAAGATGAACTAATCCCAGATAGAAAACTCTTAAGCAGAACTTCTGGACCATGGAATTCCAGCAGGCAATAAGGAAGGGATTCCATAGTACTTGAGGTGCCTGCCCCTAGACTAATCTAAAGAGAGACTAAGGCCAGCACAACCAATTTCATCTGCTTACAGCATTGGTGAGACACAGCTGCTCAAGTACCTCAAATCTAATTAATGGCTTTCTGGAATACCAGCAGGACCTTCGATTACATACCAGATTGACAGGACATTCTATATCCACAGAGAGAGTAAAATCCAAAGCATACCTTAAAACCTGCACTATGAACCCCTTATCAGAGGATCACAAAGTGCTTCACACATATTAGTGAAAAGCCTCACGACACCTTGTGATGCTGGTAAGTATTTTTAGCCCCATTTTGCAGATGAGGACATGGAGAGGTTAATGCCTACCTTTACTTGCTGAAGACCTACTGAGCAGGGCTAGCTCCAAGACTACAGGGGAAATGCATAATGGGATATGAATACTTTAAAGAGGAACAGCAGGTTCCCCCAAGCTAGCATGTTGCGCCACAGCATCTAGGCTAACCACTTGGTCCCCTTTGCAACAGAAAAGAAACCTTGTGGAATTCTGCTGGGCCAGAAGCCTTACTAGCTGGTTTGCCTCCCGGCACGAGGTAATTATCCTGTCCTGCTGCCATGTATGTATGCTTCTGGGGGGTTGGGGAGCATAATGCCCTCTTCCGTATTTGCATCACACAAGGTAAATTGTGCTCCTAAATGATACATCCACATGGGAGCAGAACAAAATCTAGGATCCTGCCTCTTTGTCCTCTGCTGTAACTGCTAGCCAGACGCTCCCATTGCTTGTCTCTTCATGGAACACCTTGAAAAAGGGGATTTGGAGTAAGGAGAGTTGGGCTGTCTTCCAGACTCTGCTACTGACCCACCATGTAACCTTGGTCAAGTCAATTGGTATCTCACTTCCCCTGTTGTACATATAGAATCATACCTAGATCCCATTGAGAAGCACTACGAAATGAAGGTATTAAATATTAAAAATTCTACAGAATTGCCTTTAAGATCTTAGGGCAGGGTCAGGCACACTACCTGCACTTAACAAATAATAACTAATCATTAAGACTTGACACAGAGTAAACCACACTGCTGACCTGCTGATCTATGACCTATGATCCTGCAGGCAAGGATCTGATGAAGGTTAGTTCTTGGTCATGCTACCTGGAGTGGTCTGAAGTTGTAGTTAGCACAGGATGATACTGACCAGAATAAAGTCTTAAGAAAGAGTATGTGTAATGAGGTTCACTCAGGTTCGCTAGTGTGCCTCCTCCTGGCTGCTCTGGGAATTAGCTCTTTCCAGGTCTGACAGCCTCTCCCACCACTTGTTGTACACGCCAGATCACTGTGTGTCTTCCCCCTCCAGGGTATCAAAGTGATGCTGTAGAAACTGCCTGCAGCAGTCTTCTCTTTCACTGCCCAGATGATGCCACCTCCCCAGCAGCTGGTAGGGGAACCCTGGCTTGCACTGTACTCTGAGTTCCAGCTCAGGATCCCTCTAACCAGCAGCCAAAGTCTATACCACCTTACACCTTGCTTCCATTTCTCTGTGCCTTTTCCTGTATCTCCCCACCACACACCCATGTTTCCCTCCTTCTCTCTCTAATGTCCAGAGGATGGCTACAGACTCCCTCACTGTAGCCCCTTACTGCTGCCAGCTTCCTGACTCTATACTAGCCCCACTGTTCCTTCTCAGTTGGGTTCCATCATCATTCAGGGGACTATTTGGGCCACTTATTTTCCCTCAACAGTGGCCTGTCCAGTCAATTGGCCCCTTCTCAGCCTCATTAATCCCTTCTAGGATAGGGTGGGGTAACCTTGGTCCTGGCCCTCCATAGATCTCCACCTGGCAAACACCTGTCATTGAAATCAGTGGAACCACATGCAGGTGCAGGGAGCCACCAATACAGAATCACTAACCTGCAGGAGCAGGGCCCATGAGTACAGCAGCTGGTGTGAGGAGTGCAACGTCAGATTTCATTGTTTACAGCTGGCTTTTCCATGGGCAAGCAGAAGTGTGAACAAGCTAAAGGAGAACCTACATCAATGTGTAATAAAACAATTGTGTCTTATCAGAATTCTGATTATGCATAGCCCACACGGAGTCCATCGGTTTACTATGAAAGTCATTGTGGCATACTGCAATGAGCCCCAGGCTGGGAGAGAGGAACTCTAATCGCAGCTCTGCCACATGGACTTGCTGTGTGTGGTCTTGGGCAAGTCACCCCAATGCCTGCCTCGGTTCCCCCATCTGTACAAATGCAGACAATAATATTGACCATACCTGTGCATAGCTTTGTTGTGAATGTAAACTAGTAAATGACTGCTCAGTACTTTGAACATCATAAGGAGTCAATATTATAATTATAGACAGTTAAGGTACATATTAAAAACTGCTCCACAGCATGCTCCAGTTGCTGGAAAATGTGCACATTTTTATGCCCCTTTCCATCCTGATGCATGCCGAACAATTATGTTATATATATATATATAGGAGTTATGGTATGCTCCTAGACTATAAGGAGATCTGCCTCATCCTAGATACTTATATGGCCCCTGTAACCATAGTACCTGAGCTCTGCAGTCTCTTATATATTAGTCTTTACAAAGCCCCTGTAAGATAGGAAAGGATTATCTTCATTTTACATATGGACAACTCAGGCACAGAGAGACTTTGTCCACCATCCTTCAGGGAGTCTGATCAAGCAGGAAAATGAATGCTGATCTCCTAAATCTCCAGGTAGCATCCTAACGCTTGGACATCCTTCTTCTTTGAAGGCCTGTCAGGTGTCACTTGAAAGGCAGTTTTCCATCAATTTGCAATAAAGTCTCCCATTCGAACAATACTCTGAATGTCCTGTATTAATGATTACATTATACAATAATATGTCAGTAATCAGACTGGCTTCATAAAAATATCTCTTTTAATTAAAAGGAATAAAATCATTTAGTAAAACTCTGCTTCTAAACATTTGGTGTTTTTCTCTCTTTCCCAGATAAGTAACTCTACTAGTCTATAATTGCCATCTAGCACTTTATTAAATTGGCCATTTGCTTTTGGGCTGAGTTTTCATTAAAATGGTTTTTTCCCTTCTTTTCTCAGTAGTTGTGTTTTCTGCACATCTGCCACTACCCTATGAATTAATTCCTTCTGAGTGGAGACACAGTACCTACAATAACAAGCAAAACTGGAGCTCATCGGATGTTTTTTCAAAGCAATGCTTACTTTATGAAACCTTTTGTACTTACAGTTTCTCAAAAGCATATCAGCAAGTCCAAGACACAAAATAAAGCAGCTACTAATTGAACTAGCGGTGATGCAAATTGGGATAAATATAACAGAGCTAACAAACGTAAACATTAATCTGTGGTGCTATCCTGCCCATTAGAATCATTTCACCTTTAAAGCAATAAAAATAAATGGCTCCCAAATCTGACAACCCTCAGAAAGGTAGATTGTGGATGTAGAAGCAACTGCCATCTAAGGGGCCGTGGCCTCACTCCAACAGCATTTTTGGAAGGTGTTCTGCTGGGGAAGCTAGTTGTTAATCTTTAAAAGGATCCAGCATGTACAGCCTCAAGCTAGTAGAGGAAGGAATGTCCTGTCCTAGTCACTATGCTATTACTCAGGGAACACACGAGATGGGATACTGGTTGCTGCATATGCAAAGAAAAACATAACATGGGCTTGTCTGAGTGCATACGTGCCCACGCATACACATCCAAATGCAGTACTGCATTAGCAGTGTCAAAGATTTCAAACTGAGATGGCACTCCTGAAATTTCTGAGAACAGAAGTGTATTATTTCTGCAAGTGTGGAAAGTTCTTCAAATATCTGTTAGGCTGGTTTTCATTTTTCTGACAGAGGGTGGTGAGGAAGGGATGCACAATAAGAGAAATGGGTCCATTTAAAATGCTACCGAGTTTTTCTTGCATGCAGACATGTTTTTAAACATCAAACCTGGCACATATATACACCTGAAAGAGAACTGGTGTCTTTGTCTCCTTGAAAGAATGGTGGATTCTCAATCTTGGCTGTCTTCACACCAAGACCAGCAGACTTTCTGGAACATATACTTTGGTCAAACACAAATTATTGGGCCTATTACAGGGGTAATCATGTGAAATTCTATGGCCTATGTTACACACACAACAGGTCAAATTAGATGATCTAATGGTCCCTTCTGGCCTTAAAATCTATTAAGTTTGGAAGTAACTAACAAAGTTTTGGACGTCTGAAAAAATTATTCAGAGCTTGTTCCGTGACATTGTTCTCCCTAATATAAATGGAAGTATGAAGGGGAGTTTTTCAAAGGGTTCATACCTGAAATTGTTCGATCATATGGTTATTTTAATGTGCAGTCAGTAAAAGGTTGTGCTGACAGCCTGTAGCACATGGAAAACCACCTCCTCAGACTGCACAATATTTGCACTGTAGTAGATAATAGAAAACATCTTCTAAACGAGAAGCATTGACATTTTTTATTTCAACACTTCTTGTTGGAATTCTGTCTAGTTTTAAGAAGTGCTAGAGTTGATGGGGGTATTTTTCAAGTTATACTTTTCCGTTTTCAGCTTGAGAAAGGCTTTGAAATTTTTACTGTGAAATCAAAAATTTTGTAGGAATTGTTAATGATCCAGGTGTAAGTTGCTACAGTGAGTAATTGGGCAAAAATATGGTAAATGATGAATTATTCAAGAGCAGGGTCTTTCCAGAAAAGAAAGCTGTGAGAATGATTGATTTTTTTCGGTTCACTTGTCATACCAGGAAATAAACCAAAAAAAATCGTTTTGGGTCAAGCCAAAACAAATGCTTTTCAGTTTTTTTCAGCAAAACAGCGTCTCCTCGCCCCCCACCCCCAAAAAAATTTTTAGGTCAACCAAAATGTTTTGTTCATCCCCAAATTAAATGTTTAAAATAAATTAGTTTTAGCCAAATTTCTAAATGAAATGAAAACCAAAGTATTTTTACATCACTTTTTTTTTCCAAGCTAAAACTGGTCACTAAATTTCATACAAATTCACCAATAGCATTGGTCGACCTGAAACTACCTTTTTCAGCAAATAAAATATTTGTCTGAAAAATTTCACTTAGCTCTGCTCTCAGGTGCCTATGGGTAAAGTTTTCAAAAAAAAAATAGCTAAGTCAATTGGAGCTTAAGTCTGCCCTCCAATGAGACTGATATGTCTACACCCCTTACAGTAGCATATAGAGTAAGTACAGTGCATGTCCCCCTTGCACAGGTACAACTAACAGTGTACACCATGAGACATTCTTAGGTGAATAAAGGCACCCTTGAATTCTTAAGTGCTCTACCACCTAAGTGGTGCTCCCTTCACCGATCTACACTACCAATGTAGTGTCCTGCTATTGCTGTCACAGTGAAAGGCTCTAGCAACTCCCTGTTGCAGACGCCTTTCCCCACCTCAGGGACCTGCCAGAGTTTCTTCCTGCCAAAGTCTTTCACTGCATCATGTGGCTACACACTGCAGTGTGGGAGCAGCCTGTGTTTCACTGCAGCATGTAGCTAAGCACACACTACATGCTGCCACCAGTGCAGTGTAGATATAGTTTTGGGTGCCTAAGGGCACGTCTACACTACAAACTTTTGCCAATGCAAGTTACGTCAGCATAAAGCTGACACAATTTGTATATTGCTTGTGCAAGTGCATACTTAGCTCCTTGCATTGGTGCTGCGCTTACTCACCAGGAATGCTTGTGTCAACGCACAGTGAAGAGCACCATGGGTAGGTGTCCCAGTGTGTAAATTGCCACAGTCTAGCACACTGTCTTTTGGGAAGTTATGGCAATGCATGGTGGGGCAGAAATGAGTGACATAGGGGGTGATCGGGACTGTGGGATCAAGGTCCCATCATGCAACATTTTTCACCCCATAATGCCATTTCTATCCATAATCTTCATGTCTATTTTGAAAATCCCATGAACCCACGATGGATGTGTCAGTGTCCATCACCTCTGACAGAAGCATGGAGCCTGCACAGCTCTGCACTATTGTCATGAGCACGGAAAGCACAGGTCACACAACTCTCCCATATTTGCAGAACTGCAAAAAGAGGTTTGGAGAATACGAGGATTTCTAGGAGCTCAGATTGCTGTGGGACATAGCACTCTGTCCCATAGCACTCACAGCAACAGTCATGGTCAGTGGGACCTGCCTGGGTGAGGGAAGTGAAGAGGGAATTGCTTGACTGCATGAAACTCTGAGTGTAGGGCAATGGCAGAGAATACTGGCACTACTTTCCACAGGCGCTGGTGATTTTAGCTGGCATCTCCCTCCTGAGGGTAGCAAAGGTATACACAGAGCCCACTTGCTGCTGGCGTCCGAAAGCTGCCCAACCCATATGCCACTGGCCTGTTTATTGCAATGGTGATTACCAAAGTTATCGCTGACTGGTGTGGGAAAATGTCCTACTGCAGAAGAAGAAATAAGGCTGCCATCCCTAGACACCTTAGAAGAGGATTGCAGATACTGCCATGAATGTTTCATCGAGTTCTCTCAGGAGATTTCAAAGGACATGCCTGTGTACATAAACAACCTGCTCCATGTGTCCCTCCTCCCAATTCTACAGGGGAATGAAAAGCAGGTAACAATTCTACCTTTTTGTTGTACCGATACTTCTAGCACAAGTAAATTAATGAAAAGTCAATAGCTGTGTCCTGCTATGTTGGGGGCATCATCACTGTAATAAGAAATACATCCATGCACTTATTTGAGGTTTCTTCCCCTGCACTGGTCTCGTAGGTGCTCGAATGCTGGGACCAACTGGAGTCTCAAACAGGTCCTGGCTCATGGCATAACTGATCCCCCCCTCTTGTATGTACCCCATCTGCTCCTCTTTCTCTTTCCCCTCTCCTTGGCAGATTATGCCAGGCGCCTGTATCTCAGGCTCCTGTGAGGTGTCCATTGTGGTCTGCAAGGAGGTGGTGGGGTCTCTGCCAAGTCTGGCATACAGCTTTTTGTGAAGTGGCAAGTCTTCAGCTTGGCACCAGACCAACTGTCATCCTCCCTGGCCTTCTGGCATGTCGGCTGCAGTTCCTTTGCTTTCACGCGGCACGGCTGATCAGCCCTGTCAACCCCTTCTCCTGCAATGTAGATCAGGGCTAAATTAGTTAGGTATTTCTGAAATTTCTACCCCAAGTGCTTGAGAAAACAGCCTGTGTGTAAAAGGAGGATTGGATCAGATTTTGGTATTTAGGCACCTAAAGATGAAGTCAGGTGCTGGTGTGATTTTCAAAAGCAATAAGGCAGTGATGAAGGCAGAAGAGAAGTGATTTCCCTGGAAGTGAGGCACTTAACCCTTTCAAAATCCCACCAGGCACCCGTCTGTCTCTGTAGGTGCCTAAAAACCTTTAAAAATCTGGCCCATTGCAACATTGTGTATCATCCTATTTTACAGATGTGGAAACCAGGACACAGGGTTTAAGCAATCTCATTTGAGGACACAAAGGGGGTCATCACTGGAGCGGAGATCGGAACGCAGGAGTTTCCAGCTCTCTGGTCTTGAGCTCAGGCACTAGTCCACACTTTTAAAATCTGTGCAGCATATCAGCTTCAGGGGCAGTTGTACAGCTCAAGGAAATACAATTTTTACTTTCCATACCTGAGCATGAAGCAGGACTACCCCTCAAGAATTTGCCCAAGCTCTATGGAAAGGCAAGTGCCTCGAGTGCCATGAGACATTTGCACAAAAGACACTCCTGGGGTCCATCATGGCCCTTGGAGACAGCAGGGGTTTGGGGCAGCAAGGAACATTCTTTTAAGCCAGACAAATGGGTAAGCAGTGAGCTGCACCTTTTTCCGTACAAACCCAAGAACTGCATTCCTAGAATAAGAGTATGTTTAGGCCAGCCAGCCCTAGCCACACCCATGAGTTTTTTGCTTATCTGGCTGCACAAAATGGCTAGCCTTGCAAGAAGAGATGCAGGTATTTCATGAGCAGACAAGAGTGATAACCACAGTGCCCCGTGTAACTTCCAATACAGGAAGTCGCATTGTCTACCTCAATCCTAGTACAGTGTAAACCTTAGCAGCACCAACCTGAAAAGTCATCTCTGCTAGATCCCCAGACCCACAAACCCCACTCCTTCCATATGTCTCAACTTTTTGCACATTTGGCCAACCAAAGAGAGGCAAATGATCTAAGCCAGAAGCAAGCCAGTATTAGTTTTATCCTTCTTGCTTTATTGTCTAATAAATTGATACAGGAGATGGTTGTGTTGCTTAAAAGTAATAGATAACTTCAAATGGAGTCCACCCCAGGTGCCTTGAATCTTGCACTGAAATACACGTATTGCCTGATACATTAATAATTAGAAATGTAGATAACAGAATCAGGTAAGATCTTACCTATCTTACAAGTTATATGAACCATTTTTCACTGCAATTGTGTTACACCAATGAAGAACTCAACATCCCGTCACATTCCGACGCCTTCACTGCACTAGAAGTCACTGTGCAGTGTGGTTTTAAGGACATAAAAGCAATGCAATACACCATATGACAACTTACGCACCTTACCTACTGTGATTTAAAGATGTATGGTTTTATGAACTCCTCAGTCCCCAGTAAGTCAGTAAAATAGAGGCTCTATTGTATCCTCCCTTTAAAAGGGTTTAAATTAGCTCACCCAGTCATTATATTTGTCTTCCATAGCTTGTGATCTCTTATTCTCTTAAAGAGGATTCATATTGTTTTAATATCATCTCAGTGAAAGTGACGTGGGCACATCACATAACCTAAAGCAGAGACTTTCCCAGAAAGTCTACTCAAGGTCCTCCCACTGAGTTGGAAATAGGAGTTCTTTGAAACTGATACAGCAGTAAGTAGGTTTTGTAGGTTAATGATAGCTCTCAACTATGTGTACACAGATTTTTGTTTTTTTTATGAGGAGTAAGGGGGAGAGTAAGACAATGTATACTTTTTTAGTAATCAACAGTGAGAGAAATAAAGAATACTGTACAACCGTAAGTATCTAGTTTCTCTTGTTTCTTAGCTAAGAAGCATGTGTTCAGAGCCTTGATGCTGATTAGCAAAATGGAAAGGAGTCAAAGCTAGTTTTGTGTTTCAAATGTAGGATCACAGAAAAAAAGCTAGGCCCCAAGTATTTATCTTCAGAATGTTTCACCTCTGTATAGGAATTTGAATGCCGATGGCATTAAAAATCATATTCCTGAATATGATACTGTTGCTTTTTTTTCTCCCTTGCAAAAGTGTAATAAAATGAGATTAACTCAATGGCCTGGAAGCTGTAGGATAAACTGCAGCAAGGAACACTCCAATTCAGAAGCAATGCTGCAACTCGTGTCACTTTGCAACTAAAAGAACACAAGATAGGGCGGAGACATGGGAAAATGTCAATTGGCTGCAAGAATCACTCCTGCCTGCCAAGCTATTGATTTTCTTGAGCATCATAATTAACACGCCTTATAGCACTGCAACCTCATCTATGCAGAAGGGAGGGAAAATAGCAGTCTCTGGAAAGGGGAAGCAGAGAGAGTTCTCAGGACACTGCCTGGACTGCCTTTCAGCATGGCTCAGTTCTAATGGGAGAGAGACCACATTTGGGGTAAAGCAGCAGCAAGATTAACTAATGCCACTATTAAAGAGGCAGTTACATAGCAGGCACTGGCTTCTGATAATGGAACTTATGCTCATTCTTGGTAATGACCTATGTACCACAGACCTTATGTTAAAAAAAGTAGCCACTTCTTCCAACACATCTGAATGTGAACCTAGTGATCTTATTTGATTAAGACCAAGAGAGAGAACAGACATGAAAAAATACCAAAGCAGTGCTTGACTCTATCAAACATTTGTGACATTCACACATTCAAATGAACATCAGCAGCAAGTTTAAGCTTTACTCTGCACTTTCAGAGCAAGATCTTCCATTATTGATCTATTTTTGAAACACACCACAACATAAGTATTCAACAGATAGCCACCTACCTATCGTCTGGGAATACACATAAGCAAAGTCTAGCTCCTTCTCTTATGTGGATCTCTCCCACTGCTCAAAAGAGCTGCTACACAGACAAAAATCTGGAGTAACTCCAGAAAGTTAATTCAAAATTTCACCTGTGTAACAAAAAAGAAAAAAATCATATATACACAATATATTAAATATGCTATTAGCCTGAGAAAATTGATCTTTTGGAGTTTCATTTTTTAATCCCATAGTGGATTGCACCAATACCAATTTAATCAAAAATTCTTTACAAAGCCTGGCATTACTTGCTAAATCTTATTATTAAGATAAACATTCCTCAAAGAACTGTATGATTTCAATCTCTCTCTGATCCATTGTGACATCCTATTTGCTGGCTGCAGTTAGAGGAGTCAAAACAAAAATTCGAACACACTTGTGTTTTTTTCCTTGTCTTTATTGATTTAGGCTTCGGAGATACAGCCCAAAAGAGTGCATCTGTAGAAAATCACCACACATGCTATCGAAAGAGCACTGTCATATGTTCAGAATCTTAAGCCTTCAACAAATCACAGAGAGAACATTCAAACTAATGTTTTTTGGCAAAGCAGAGTGCAAATAGAAAGGACATGGGAGGGAATTTGTTTGCTTTGAAGAGAAACATTTCAAAAAGGAATGAAGAGCCCCATTGTTAAAAATGCAGCCCTAGCCACCAAGTAAAAATTGTTACAAAAATTAGTTCATTTAAGATAGCCATATCTAATCTAATGCACTGTTGGAAACTTTGTGTGGAATGTCGAGGGGGTGATGAGGCTGTGTTCTAATTACAGGTACAATGCAGTTGTCAGCAGCCTGTATGCCATTGAGATGGTAACTGCATACCCAATTAACCAAGACAAGCCTCTGCTGGGCTGGGGGAGAGGGGCCAAATACGCGATAGTGTGAAAGATTCTAGCCCCAGCGAAGATCCTGAAGTGCAGCAAGGCTGTGGACAGAGCAGGGCCACTCAGGGCATAGAGCAGACCAATGCCAATAAACGGGACAATGTTTTCAAGGTCGTTCAGGTGGCCTCTGGGAAAAGAAAGTTTTTGTACAACATTATGCTTTGCGGAATAAAGTACTCATTTAAAAAAGACTTAGAAAGTGTTACTGCATCTTCAAAGCAGTGTCAACAATTAAGGACCAGACTAACACACATTCATCTTTATGTACGTGCACAGTCCCAGTAAAAAGTTAATATGAACCCCCCCCCCCCGTTTTTTTTTTTTATTTTTTTTTAAGATGCATGTCCCTCAATTTCCTTTCCTTCCCCCGCTCCCCCGGCTTTTATTTTGTATTTTAAATTTTATAACTGTTTAACTCCTGGAATGCACTGGAGGTACAATTTAACTGAAAAGCACTCCAAAATATTAAAGCTGTATTGGATAGTCAGTCTAACGATTTCTTTAGAAAGTACTTTAATATGCATTATTTCAGCTATACTTGATAGTCTGCAGCATTGTTTTTACAAGTACATTTTCATGACAAACTTCAATGCACAAATAGTTTTATCCCTTCCAATCAAAGCGTCTGAAGTTCAGCCATCTTGCAGAACATTCTTTTCTGAGCACTCTGACCTAATGAGTGTCCTATTTGTTCCTCTGGTTGTTTCTTCTCCACTGCTAGGCCACGCAGTTTTCAGCTATTGTTATTTTGATGCCATAAATCAAATTATTTGAAATGAGCCCCAACCAAACTCCTGGATCTGAAACTGTTCTTCCACATCTGCCCCTAGGACTCTTCCTCTCCTTCCACAACTATGGGAAAATTTAATTCAAGCAAGAGCTTGGCTGTTTGGCATTATCGTTAATTATTTTAGGTTTCCCTGCTAACCAGTAACAGATTAGGAACAGTTTGCATTGCTTTTTATCATAAAAGCAGAAACACACTCAAAGTATGTATTAAACATAGAAATGTCATTAGGCCTCTTCTTACACTAATAAATCCAACTAAAACTAAATCACTCTTACAGTGTGCTTCATTCTTCACAGTTGTCATGAAGTTTGCAAAAGAAAAAACCTATAACAGCTATCTGCCAAGAGCATATAAAGTTAACCCCTGTTGTAAAAAGAATGTGTGTTGCAATGTTAATTGAGTAAGCTGAATGAGGCTAGTTAACTGTTCTGTGGCAGCGTCAACAATGGAATCAATAGCCAAGGCCATAACCAGTGTGTGGGGAGTGGGGCAGCCACCCAAAATGCAAAGCCCAGGCTGACAGCAGGAGCTGAGACCCCGGCTGGCATGAGCCAGCAGGAAAACCCCAAAGCGGCAGCCAGCTGAGTACTGCCAGCCTGGGCTTCCTACACCCAGGCTGGCAGCGGGCTGAGAACGCAGCTGGCAAGGGGCCAGTGGGGGAAACCCCAAAGTGGTGGCAGGCTGAGCACTCAGCCCGCTGCCATTTTGGGGCTTCCCCTGCAGGCTCCTCCCAGCTGGGGCCCTGCTGCCTGCCCCAGTCAGCTCCCGCTGCTAGCCTGGGTTACCGACACCCAGGCTGGCAGCGGGAGCTGAGCGGGGCAGGCGGCGGGATCCCGGCTCGCAAGGGCCAGTGGGGAAAACCCCAAAGTGGCGGCAGGCTGAGCGCTCAGCCTGCTGCCGCTTTGGGGCTTCCCCTGCCGACCCCTGTTTTAGACGTCCCAGTTAATCCGCAGCCCGGTTAACCCGAGCCCGGATAATGGGGAGTATACTGTAAAAGCAAAAAGTTCCAAAGCAATATTCAGCCCTTAGAGAAAGATTCATGGCAGAATGGAAATGTTCTTAAATTCTAATACATTGCTAAGTGACACATTACCTTTTTTTAGCAGACTATAGGACCACAAGACTGATCCATCTGCCCACATAACCAGTGCAAAGGTAGGTAACCTATGGATTCCATTATGCAAAGAGAGAAGAGGCCTCAACTCCCATTCACTACACCTCCTCGCCAGATGGGGTCCTGTGATACTATCTTGAATTCCATGATTTTAATAGGTAATACACCTATTCCTCTTTCCCACAATTTCCTTTGCATTATAACAAGAGTTGAAAAGGAAAGGTCAGTAATCACAGCTGTTCATGTGCAAGTTGCACAAGAAGCATATTTATACTTACTATAACCCACTAAAGTTCAATCCAGTTTTTAAACTTGGTTTACTATACCACATCCCAGTCACACACACATTGGATATTGCTCAGGATCAGGCTTTCATCCACAAACAAGCCCTTGCCCACCCAGGTAGTTAAATAATATATAAATAAATATATAAAATTAATACACATGCTGATCAGATTGTGTTCTTTTTAGACACTTGTTTCATTAGATTACTATATAAACAAACCAAAA
Organism: Dermatemys mawii; assembly: GCA_007922305.1. Lineage (NCBI taxonomy): Eukaryota > Metazoa > Chordata > Testudines > Dermatemydidae > Dermatemys > Dermatemys mawii. The sequence goes on along the minus strand of ML677350.1, from coordinate 21,062,297 downwards.
TATAAATGGGACCTAGAGAGAATGGGCTGTAACTAACTCCCTAAAATAACTTTATTCTGCTACCCAAGAACGATTCTGATAGACTTTCGCGGTATTACCTGCGTGCACGTTCAACGTCTGGGTCAGTCCGCAGGAACTTCTTAGCATTCTCACCTTTGCCAAACGATGCTGTATCTTCTGGATTACTAAAGGCCTATTCAAACAAACACCCCAAACAAAGACATTAGAAGAAATGCAGCTCTTCTTGCTAAGACGTAAAACCTTCCTGCAGACTGGTGTAAGTGTTCTCTTAAAGAACATCTCTAACATCCTGGTAATCCTACCTGATGTTACATACATACACCAAAGCCTTGTAAAATGCCAAACCTGAAAAATCAGGCCTACACTACATAACGGCTTTTGTACTAGTATAACTACATGAGTGAGGGGTAGGATATTTTTTCCGATGTAGTTGATATGCTACATGCCCTAGCATGGAAGCAGATATACTGGTAAAAAAGGAGCCTTATACCAGTCCAGCTTATTCCCATTCAGGAATAGTGATATTGGTATAAAGATACTGTAGATCTGTGTCCACACTAGGAGAGCTGTACTGCTCTAACTATACCAGTACAGGTTTAAGACAGTAACTCACTTAAAGTCGTCCTGGTTAACATTATTTCGTTGCTGATCAATTAGGGAACATGCTCGTTTAAAGTTGTGCAATGCTTCCTTATAATGTTGCTTGGCAGTCACCTGTTTTATCCACTGCTTCCAGGAAGAGCAACCCGTTGGAGATAGCTGGTGGGGGCTTGGAAGCAGCGTGGACCGGCAACCCCCCATCAACTCCTGCTCCCCTAAGTTCCCTGTGCCCAGCAGGTTATCAATTTCTGGCAGTTCAGCTGTTCCTCCCCTCATTGCCATGTGCTGCTCCCTGAGCCTCCTGCCTGCTGTGCAAGTGGGGTGGGATGGGGTGGGGACTAATGTCAGGGTGTTCCACCCACCACTTGCCCATTCTCCATATAGAGCAAGGTGGGGATATGACAGGGCTCAGTACGGGGATAACCTGCTGGTCACACCTGCTGTCTCAACTTCCTGATATACTTTAAAAGGCAATGTACTTAGACTGGGGTCAGCATATTTAAAGGGGCAATGCGCATCTCTCTCCCACATAGAGGGTGTGTGTCTGTCTCTGTTTGCCATGCTGTCTCCCCTCTTCCATTTGTGCTGCACTGTAGAGTGTGAGGCTACGTTAACAAAGAATTAACCCTTGAGGGCTCAGCCGAATGCTAGTTCATCGTTTAGCAGTAAGGCATTCCCTGGGGAATATCCCACTCTGACTTCACCACCTCAACCAAGCTTCACAATCATCGTTGCCGTGTACAGTACTAAATTGTTTGTAAAAACTTACATTGTGTGTGTAATATAGTTTTTTGTCTGGTGAAAAAAAATTCCCTGGAATCTAACTCCCTCCCCCATTTACATTAATTCTTACGGGGAAATTGGTTTCGCCTAAAGTCGCATTTTTCAGGAACATAACTACAACGTTAAGCGAGGAGTTACTGTATAGCTTAAAGTGATACAGTTTGTGTGTGTGGATACAGCCTCAGTTACAGTGAGGGCTGCAAGAGCGGAAGCTGACTGAAGCTCAACCTTGCCAAGATAGAAGTGATGTGAGTAGTCTGAGAAGTTATCTAGAAGAGATGGTAGGTATAATTGCTGCCTGCTTGCTTGCTTTCTTCCCTCAGATTCCCATGTGTATTCTGCCTTTAACTTAAGAGAAGAGGTAACAGTCTCCTAGGTAATTATACAGTCCTTTGTTACTTCCAGACTGAATACTGCAATACACACAGCTTGGAAATATGTGTGTTTCCTCCCCACCCTCCTATCCCCTATTATTATTTGGTTAGCTTGACACAAAAATCACACATCGTCTGCTTTATAATGTGTGTGCTCAAGAGACAGCATGTTCTGGGCAACAAAAGAGAATCCACCAGTGAGAAAGAATTTCTATAAAGGATGGGATAGTTTTAGGAGCAGAGAGCTACAGTAACTCAAATGTGTCTGTAAAAGAGAGACTGCCTTGTAATAACATTGGTAGGCATTTTCCATCAGTGACATTAAATGAAGCACCACCAGACTAAGGAAAGTAACTGAATATTATTAATTATTATTATTAGAAGACGAAGAAAAGAAGAAGAAATCAGTAGTTAAAGCAGAAAGGGGAAGAGATACTTTTGATATTTTTGTATTTTAATGTGAATCTCAATCAGTTCTGCCACATTACATTCCTGGTTTTTTACCTTTCTTGTCATTCGGAAGTATGCAGTTATGAAACTCATTAGCATCATTTTTAAAAGGATAATGGTTGTGTAGGTAGCATAAGCCAGGAACACCTCGCTGTCAATTAGCTGGGCAAGTTCAGCCATTTCTGCGTAGCTCACTGAAGACCTACAAGAGAAAATTTAGGCCAAGAGTGTAACAAATAGAAGTGACGATACATTCACTAGAACAGCTTTCCTTAGAAGTGCTGTAGCGATACCATAATTAAGGTTGAAACTTAATACCTCTATGCCAAATCCCTCTATCTTCAATTGGCTGCAACTCTAAAAAGTCCTCTTGGTGCCCTATAGTTCTCCTTCTCAAGGAATTGTTCATTGAGTCATGAAAATATACAGCCAAAACATTTAATGAACAACCACACAAAAAAAAATAGTTTCACTACAGAACGTAATACACCTCCAGTCATCAACACTATAAACACAGTCAAGACTTTCCCCTTGGCATCAAGTTAGACTGACATTGTCAATGTCTTTCCCTAACAAGTTTGGTGGGTGTGATGAGACAGTCCTAAATTTATCTTTCCACTTAATATCATACTAGCGGCATAATTAAAGTTGCATGCAGTTGAGCCTGCTCAGGATACAGATGCGGGTTATCAAAAGTCTTCAGCAGACCATCATTGGAAGAAAAAATGACAGGAGAAGAAATGTATTTAATCTGACTTGTTTTCATCAAGAACACACCATAGAGACTTATGCCTGCTTGGATCGGAGGCCCTGAGATACACTCCTATGAGCTGTAAGAAGTTGTGCTGGGGATTCAGTAGGTGGTACTTGAGTCAGAACAACACAGATACCCCCAATAAGACATTACAAGGCACTGTGGTGGCAGATAGGAACTAAGGTACTCTGTTGCAGAAGTTATGTAGTATTAAGTTCTAACAACTTCTTGTCAGAGTTTTCATGTTATTTTGTGTATTTAGATTTTTAAGAGTAGAGTCGTAAACCAAGTGTCCCAGGCAAAAATCAGAACTACATCAAAACTCATATATTTTCTGGTGGAATATTTGACACTCAAGCCACTTTTTCTGTTTTCTCCACAAATAGGATGATTGAATTTATTTGTTATTCAAGATTAGTCACCACACAATTTCTGGAAATAAATCAAAATATGTTGATTGGCTCTGGCTGGTTACATGGTACTGTCTGTTGCCTGACTGGGTGAGTGTAACTTTTATTGCATGATATTTCTGGGACAGGTTCTTACATTCATAAGTTGAAAATATGCTTCCCAAAAATACTCATTTACAACCTTGTTTTTCCCATAAATATCTACAAGAACATAAGAATGGCTGTACAGGGTCAGATCAATGGCCCACATAACAACCCAGGGAAGTGTGCCAGATGCTTAAGAGAGAATGAACAGAACAAGGCAATTATCAGGTGACCAATCCCCCTATTGTCCACTCCCAGTTTGGCAGTCAGATGTTTAGGGATACCTAGAGCATAAGGTTGCATCCCTGACCATCTTGGCCAATATCCACCTATCCTCCATGAAGTGAGAAAAAGTCCTGTGGCACCTTAAAGACTAACTAAAGTATTAGAGCATAAGCTTTCGTGGGCTAATACCCACTTCGTCGGATGCATGCAGTGGAAGTATCCAGGGGCAGGTATAAATAGGTAGGCAAGAACCAGGTTAAAGATAACAGGGTGGGTCCAATGAGGCTGAACCAGCTGTTATCTCTAATCAGGGAGGGGGAGGTATTCCTCTAGCAGCTGAACTGGAGGTGTGAACAGCGAGAGAAGAGAAACTGCTCTTGTAGTTAGCTAGCCATTCAAAATCTCTATTCAGTCCCAAATTGTTTGTGTCAAATTTGCAAATGAATTGCAACTCTGCAGTTTCTCTTTGCAGTCTGGTCTTAAAGTTTTTTTGCTAAAAAATGCTGACCTTTAAGTCTTTCATGGTGTGTGCAGGGAGATTGAAGTGTTCTCCTACAGGTTTTTGTATATTGCCATTCCTGATATCTGATTTGTGTCCATTTAGCCTTTTTC